>JAHWFP010014823.1:0-16280 GCA_023313725.1 Lithobius niger | reverse complement strand
AACCAGGGTTGCCACATGCGTTTTTTTCTTTTGCGTTTTTATTTGGAATCCAAATACTGTAAAAGCCTTTATTTTAGCTATTTTGCTTGATGGCCAATTAAATATGTTTATTTCTTTTTACTTGAAATCTAATTATGGGCTTTTATTGTTTGTTTTTGGTCCCCCCCCCCCCACCCAACCAACCAGGAGTGTCACTTGCTTTTGTTACCTTTTGCGTTCTTATTTGAAATGAAATAAAAGCTTTCTTTCCTGAGGTCAGGAATAACTTTCTTGATTTCTTTACTGAGGTCAGGGATAAGGGTTATAGCGACGTGGAATGGTTGTTGGACTTAGAAAAATTCGAATTCGGCGTGTAGCGATTTTTTTTAAACACCCTGTATATGTGAATTTCATATGTGTGAATTTCAGTAATATGGGTGGACAATTAATACGAGTGGTTTGTAATTAACTTGGGGAGGGGGATGAGAGTTGCACATAGTGTGTATTCTCTACACTTAGCCCTTAGGCATATTTCTTCACTCATCTATTTTGTAGTCAGGAAATATGCACAACGGCTATGTACAAAGCCCTCAGGCATTTTAGGTTACACTAGCGCAACACATATAACCTATGTAGCATATGTAGATGAGTTATGCTAGCAGCTACGTACAAGAGTAATGGTTTTACTGGCCACTACCAAAGCCACCTACAGTACAGGCCGGATCAGATCAAGACAAATTAGGCAAGTAAAATCAACCATTAACGTAGAAGGAAGCGCAAGTTTGCTAGGTGCTGCCATCTCTACACCAAGCGGCGAAATTTCAAAGTAACCGACCAGGGTTCCAAATTCTGTCAACAGAAGACGCCACTTGGCAAACTTGCCGCGTCGTTATTTGATTCGCCGTTTTGCGGAGCATTGTTGGAGGCACAGATGATACGGCCTTTACTGTAGGTGGCTGTGCCACTACATAGGGGCTGCATTACGCAGTGTCACTAGTTTATCTTTGACGTAATAAAAAAGCACAGCACTATTCCTCTGGTTCGCCATTTCACCCAAACCACACAGAACTAGTTGCAAGTTAGCCTATAGAAATACTTTTAGGATGTGGCCACCCACCATTGAACAATTCGCTTACACTTTAAACCAAATTCCATGCGTGACCTAACAACGGATTTCCTATTTCTCAACACCACAAGAAACCTTTTGAATTCTCTTCGGTTTTCTTTCACCATTTCCTTACTTTTAATGCATTTTGAAACTCGGAATCATAAACTGAAGCACACTCGTTGTGTAACTTGATTCATATGGTGATACCTAAAGAAGATAAACAAAAAAGTTATGTTCGTAAACTCGTATAATAACCACAAAAGCTGTATGATGGAAATGTGGTGATATAACATGGACACATAAAATGTAAAAACCGTGTAACTGAATGAAAAACGTAGAAAATTGATGCCTGTCTTTGCATTAGAATCGTGCATCTTTATATAAAACCCGTTGCCAAACGCATCAGTCTCCATTCCAACTCTTGTCATCACTCCAAGCATCTATTACGTCAAACAGGTAAAAACAAACTACTTTTTCTCTAGAAATTCGTTATTTTGTGTATTAAGACAGGGAACTCGTAGAAATACTAAGCAATTTAACCTAATTCTCATGAGGGCTCTCGAAACGAGTGGCGTCATTACTGGGTGGGATGGATATACCAAGCCTGCAGGCTTCCTATGTCGAATGGGCCACAGCCCAGCGAGATCTATTATTCCGCAGCCTACGTACAGTTGCTGTACCTTCTGTAGCCTCGAGTTGTGGCACAAATCCATAATCGTCATGTTTTTTCACCCCAATTATTACATTAGATAAAAAACGTTTATGTTCTTACGGTTGGCGGTTAGCGTATAATTGGTAGAATCATGGGCGCGACCCCGCCTTTAGCCGTGGCACCAGAAAGAAGGAGTTAGTAGGTAAATCCATAGAAAATTCCTAGGTTCTTTCACATGCCACAATCGACATGAGCACGAGACATCGCATGGCCCTTCTCTTCCCGAAAATGCCAGGGGTGGCTGTGGCCGGATTCGAATCCGGGATCTCATGGGACATGAGGCGGTCCTGCTATACCATCAGGCCATCTTGACCCATAGGTAGAACATGAAGGAGACGCAGTGTCCATTTTTACATTACCGTTTTGTCCATCTCCCGTTGTGGGCCTCGACCCAGTCAACCATTCTGAAACGACATCTCGTAACTATTTTCTGGGATGGCCCACTTTACAAATAATACGCTGTATAGGTTTTCACCTAATACGTGAGGGCGAAAAATACCACTCATACTACGATTAGTCCTGGCATGCGTCAACCCTGCGTGGAGAAGCGTTGAACGACCTTGATGCTTGGAAGGAGCTATCTTCTTCACGCCAAGGCCGAGTGGGTTAGAAGCAGCATTTCTCTTCTCTTGATTCAATGCCAGTTCACGCATTTCCCTCAAAGTTGGCGTTGCAATGGTAAAATTCGATTCTAGTACAAGCAGTTAGACATATATGAACCTGCATTTTGTGATAAAAGCATGAAATTCGATACAGTGGTAGCTTGTACCAAGTTGAGTAAATTCAGTCGAGGAGACATCGTGATTTCGGCCTTGGGGTAGCCCTAGCCTACCGCCCCCCCCCCCCTCTTCCCCCATACAAAATTGCCAGAATCCGTATATTTTGTGATAAAAGGTTGAAAATTGGTACACTGGTAGATTTTACCAAGTTGAGTAAATTAAGTCGAGGAGACAACGCGATTTCGGCCTTGGGGGAGCTCTAGCCTACCCCCCTCCCCCATATAAAATTGCCAAAATCCGTATTTTTTGTGATAAAAGCATGAAATGTGGTACACTGGTAGATTTTACCAAGTCGAGTAAATTAAGTCGAGGAGACATTGCAATTTCGTCCTGGAAGTAGCACTAGCCTTCCCTCTGTCTACTCCCCACCCCACGTATAAAATCCAAAATTCGTAATTTATTTAATAAAAATTGAAATTGGATACACTGGTAGATTTTGTCAAGTTGAATGAATAAGTCGAGGAGAAAATATTTCTTGGGCATTGTAGTGCTGTAAAACTAACAAAACTAACTCCTTATAACCATTAACCATTAACAAATCAAAAGCATAATTTGAACAAAAAATTTTAAGGATACCATTCTGTAAAAGAAAGGTGATATACATCTTGTTACAGCAAATGTAACCATGAACCACTAAATTGTATTTCAAATTTACCCTCCCCCCTCCCACCCCCTTTACAGGAGTGCTCCATTGTTCAATTGGTTGTTATAGTGACCGTCGGTATCAAAGTGCTCTTGCGAGCTTTCTAATAGCCCGAAATGAACATGCTCAGGACATTCTGAAAGGTGGGGGTCCATTCTTCCACGAATCCTAACTGGAATTTTTATTTATAGGTCTATATACAAATATGAGCATTACAATGGCACTTTGAAATTGAAACTAGTCGCTACACCAATGACAGCAACACCTT
The DNA here is from genome assembly GCA_023313725.1 of Lithobius niger. NCBI lineage: Eukaryota > Metazoa > Arthropoda > Chilopoda > Lithobiomorpha > Lithobiidae > Lithobius > Lithobius niger. The sequence continues at coordinate 12,791 of JAHWFP010014823.1, read as the reverse complement.
TAAAGGGGCTTAGAACGGTTCCTATCTAACCTAAACAATTTCGGTTAGGATTGATGGAAAGAAATAGATCACCAAATTTCAGAACATTCTAAGCTGTTTATATTTCGGGCTATCAGAAAGTTCACAAGAAAGCTCACAAGAGCTCACAAGATCACTTTGAAAACGAAAATCACCATACGCTTTCGCTTCTACGCCGTTACCTCTGCTTTTTAAATAGGCATAGGACGGTCCCTATCTAAGCTAAACAATTCCAATTAATGAAAAGAATAGATCCCCACCTTTCAGAAAAGCCTGAGCATGTCTATTTCGGGTTATTTGAAAGCACGAAAAAAGAGCACTTTGAAACCGAAGATAACCAACTAAAGGTACATCACCAATTCAACAACTGAACACTCGTGCAAATTACGAAGGGGGGGGGGGGCTTGAAATACTTACGTTTTCAAAATTCAATTGTTGCTTTTATCTAAAAGATGTATATAAACTTTCTTGTCTAGAAGTGTGTGCCGAACGACTTTGCTTCACATTATGGTTCGATTTGCACTTTGATTTGGTTAAGGAGTCACAGCCAAAAATACCGTTTTCTTGAGGGTAAATCCCCCAGTCCACCCCCCCCCCCTCTCAGGGGAGTTTTGAACTTGCCTTCATAGCTATTTTTTACAGTTACCCTTCAAGTGCATCCATACAAAATTTAATGCTTTTCAGAGAAAAGTATACAATTCAACCCTCTAGCCACCCTACTAATAGGACCATACATTCGCCATTTTCAGTTCATTTTGTAACAGCACAACAAAGCCCGAGAAACAACTTGGTAAAATCTACCAATGTATCAAATTGCAAGCTTTTATCACAAAAACTACTGATATTGGCAATTTTATATGGGGGGGGGGGGGATAGGGCTCCCACAAGGCCGGAGTCGACACGTCTCCTCGACTTAATTCACTCACCTTGGTACAAACTACCAATGTGTCAAGTTTCATGCTTTTATCGCAAAATGCAGTTTTAGGCCGATTTTAGAATCTTACTGCCTGCACTATTCTGTCGATGGTGAATCAACTGGCTTGGAGCTGGGAAACGAAACCCTCTCTCTCCCAGACGGCCTTGAGGCGAGAGATAGATTGGGAAGCTATCGTTACGACATGCATATGCATGTTTTTCCGCGATCCTGGTAGAATCTGTCCCCCCCCCCCCTCCAATGGTCGTAAATCTTTAAACGACGTGGCGCACGTGCTGCTGTTGTCGTTTATGCGTCTCTGAGCAATTTTCATGAATAATGATTACTTTCTGGTTAATGGTGGCTGAATAATTTTTATACATGCGAGTAAAAATTCCCCGAAACCGTTTGCTCATTTCAATTTTTTTTTTTTAATTTACGAACTTAAAACTCACAAAGGTCATGCACGGTAGCATAGGTTAGCACGAGTAAGCTGCGAGCACTGGGGCGTCAGATTCGATAGGCGTCTTGGTCCGAGATCTCTGGCTTCTTACAGACCCGGGCTCGACCCTGGTGATGGGAAGTGTGCACGTATAAGGGATATTTCTCAGGTTGTTTCCCCGCCCGTTGCACAAATGTTTCCTCCGGCTACTCCGGTTTCCTCCCTCATGCGGCTTGATGATAGTACCTTCCACTTCATATATGCCGCTTGGGCCTTCAAAAAGCTCTGAGCTTATTGGCCGACTACTTTCTATTCTATGCCATGCGTGTTGTAATTTGAAATGATCGGCTCATGGGTTCAAATGTTATTAGATAAAAAGACTGACCAGCACTGGTTTCTTTTGCTCTGTACCACGCCTCACTAAAATATAACGTAACACTGTTTCAAAACCTAAATAATCCTTTTCAGTGCCAGGACGTACTCTAGAGAGGTCTTTTTATTTTTTTATTTTTGTAAAGTCTCATGTATACATACGTCGGCAATACGGTTCGATCTCGTATCCGCATACCTCGAAGACCACAGTGTTGACAACTCGTCTTTGCTAGGATACTTGTCTCGCTCAACTTGGATTTCCAGGGTTCCCTTATGAAACTCTCTTTTCTTCTATGAACTTGACCGTAAATCTTCCATTAAAAGCCCTACCAAAGATACGGCCAACCCCCTAAGATGTATTAAGGTCAGAAATCGTGAAATTACCCAGTTACAGTCCCCTCCCATAGGTGGGTGGGGGGAGGGGCTGTAACATGGATATTTCACTGTTTCAACCTTAAAGCATTTTAGATCGTAATTTTTCGGCTAGAAATTGTCTAAAAGCTTCATAAATTCAAGGAAATCAATGTTTTATCCCTTAAAACGTGGTTTTTCAGCACCAAAATTATCTAGGAGCTTCATACATAAAGCAAACTAAATAAACTAGTAATTAATAGGCTTAAATTCCTGAACAAATGAGAATAACGGCATTAAGTTAATACTAGACCGAAGTCTGATTATGTACGTGAATGATCGCATAAACGTCGAATTTTTCGTGGTGGAGGTAGGTCTAACCATGCACCCTCCCTGGATAGAAGTAAGATTCGAAAAATGAATTATAAGTTTGTAACGGTCTACTCATTTTTTATCGAATTAGCAGCCCATGAGCGTTTAATAAGCGATTTATGGCAGTTGTTTGCGTGTTTGTGTAGTGTTCATCCTTGAACAAAGTTAAAAAGCACTTGTACAAACAATCAATGTGTAAAGCCTGCAAAGTGCACAACATATAAAAGGTGCTCGACGTTTCGAATCAGCTCCGACTATTGCACATTTTATATGTTGTATACTTTTTAGGCTTTACACATTGATACATTTAAACTCATATTCTAGAATTAGTTTTTACATAATTTATTATATAGCTGTGGTCAGAAAGAGTTAATACAAATGGTAAATAATTATTTTGACCTGTAAGTCGCAAATTCTGCATCCTCCTTTCCTTTCCTTCCGAATTCAGGATGGCGGAGGTGATGTTGGGGGGGGCCGTACCCCGCACGGACGGGAACCAGTCGCCCAATCGGGGGGGGGCCCCCCCGGGGGGGGGGGGGGGGGGGGGAACGGAAAGTGCCCCGAGACCTTAGTTAAGAGTGAAATTTGTAACAAAATAAACAAATAAGGCAGTTTTATTGCCGATTAATATTGAAATTCTAGGAAAAAAGCCATTTTACACGAATCTCCCACCACCGTTTTGAGAATAAGATGCTTATTGTCACATATAAGCAGGAAAGAAAGGAGCAGGGCCCTGTCCCACTTACATTACGCCCAAAGTTAAAAATTAACTGAAAAAAAAACCATACCAATTAAAATCTTAAATACGTAAAATTCTAAAACCTACAAAATCGCAATCTTACATTATAAACCAAAGTCTCATAGCAGAAATGAATGTAATGTAATGTATTTATTAGGGCCGCAACCCGAATGAACACAACCCCCGAAAAGGGGGAACCCCTACAATGAAAACTAGCGAGTGTGTCAATTCTTTGGCTAGAAGTTGAAACTGGTACGTTGTTGCCTTGAAAAGAAGTTGACATTGGTAGATTGTTCAAGCCACAGCGGTAACCCAGGAGTCGGGGGAGGGGGGCGGAGGGCCTCATAATGGAATGCTCGTGTGTGGGGCACTGCTTCTGTTAGCCCTGCACTTTAGAAAATAAAGACACTGGGAGGGTGGTGAGATAAGGCATCTGTTATCATAAAGCATATAATTATGGATTAACTGAACCTAAAAGTAAGTGTTTTTGTGCAGGATGGAAGGAAAAGGGAACAGGATGGAAGGAAAAAGGGACTATTCCTGAAAGAAAATTTGCCTGTCGCAGTCAACGTTCAGTCAACACCGATCGAAAACTGGGAAACAACCACGGGCGAAACAAAACCCCGGGCGAAGCCGGGTACATCTGCTAGTATACTATAATCCTAAAATAATTGTGAAAGGAATTGTGGAAGATCCAATGATCGCACGCCAATGATCGAAAATATTGTTATAGTCGGCATCGACTCTCATTGGACGGTCAATGTTCGGACAATGACAACGTGTATACTAACGTGCGTGCCTAGACACACACTAGTGTAGCAAGATAAATCTAAACAACGTTGCCAAAGAAATTGTATTCACGTCCAATTCACGAAAAATAAACCAACTCTACAAACAAAGCAAAATAAGCAGCACCAAAAACTGATAAAGAGGCCACCAAGTTGAGAGTGGTGTGGCCTCTCAAAGGAGTGATATCAACACACCAAAACTAACTAAATAAAACAAATTACAACAAAATTAAAACCAAACCAAAAACTTTAAAGAGGTGACCAAGTTGAGAATGGTTCGGCCTCTAGGCAAAAGGTAGTAGCAAAGTGTTGAAAACCAATTTCTTGTTGACGTGGCGCTTTATTGCACATCTGCACGGTAGTGGAGCTGAGTCTAATACACAATTTTAAAAAAAGGACTGATATCATATCAAAAACCAAAATTGGTAAAAGGGGCCTCCAAATTAGGAATGGTTCGGCCCTTCAAAGGAGTGATATCAACACACCAAAACATTCGTCAACTTAATCGCACCGAATAATACTTTGGACGTTAAATGAAAACTTGAACATTGCTACGGAAAGTAGCAATATTCTAGTTTTCATTTACCATTCGAACTGTCAAGCGGTGCCGTTAACTTGGCAAATGTGTTGGTGTGTTGATATCACGCCTTTGAAGGGCCGAACCATTCCCTTTTACCAGTTTTGGATTTTGATATGACTTAACTAATTTAACTAACTCCTTGTATTATTTTTGCAGATTTTTCCAAGATGAAGACCACACTTATCGTCGCCTTGTTGGTCACATTGGTGGTTGTTAGCATATTCACGGAGGAAGTAGCGGCAGGAAAAGAAGGCGAGAAGGGAGAAAAGAAAGAAAAGAAAGAGAAAAAGGAAAAAAATTCGAAGAAAGGCGGCAAAAAGGAGAAAGCGAGTCTTTATGAAGATGCCGAATTTCTCGATTCAATGACGTTTGGATTTTAAACGATTGGAACGTGTATTTGCATTCTAGTTCTATGTCTTTGTAGCAAATGAGAAGATAAATCAATAGCATTAAAAAAGGTGTTTTGCATTTGAAATTATATCGATGATGTTTCCAGTTCTTTCCTGGTTTTATAATTATGCTACTATAAGAACAAGATAATTGCTTATGGCTCTAAGTGCTTATGGCGCCAACGCTCGCTCATTTGGCGTCGTCTCACTACGGTCGATGGGATTACTTACGGCAACGCGTATGCAGCGGTCGTACGTACCCAGAAAAATCTATCAAGCGAATGTTCAAGCAAGATTAGAACATGCTAATACTTAAGTTTTTTTTCTTCTTAATGCACGGTCGTGACGTCATGCCAACACATCCCAATGCTAAAAGTGTAGCCGTTATATATGGTTAATCTGAAAACCCACACACGACACCGTGGGTTAATTTTGATAACCCACACTTTTTTGATAACCCACACTTTTTCGATAATCTAACACTTTTTCCGCGCTCTACACAACCACTGCTCTACCATGTGACATACTTTGCAAAACTACCGTACACCACACAAATTCAACCAGCACACCCCATTGCAACCAACATAAATAAGCACATTTGCAACCTGCGACATTTATCGTACTAACACGAAAAAAAAAAACCTCCCGCAGGCTACTATGCTAGGACCCCACCCATGGAGGAGTGGCCCAATCCGCCAACCTTTCGCTCCGACAGTACTTAAAGTAGGCTACCGACACTTGTAAACACACCTAAATACACCTAAAAACATACGATACTCAAGCGAACAGCACATTTGTAACCTGCCGACATTTTCCGCGCTAACACGAAAAAAAAAAATCTCGCGTACGATGCTAGCTCCCTCCCCACCCATGAAGGAATGGTCCAAGCCGGACCCGACAACCTTTCGTTCCGACGATACGAAAATTAGCCTACTGACACTTTCTAAACACACCTAAAAACCTACGAGACTCAAGCGAATAGCGCATTTTATACGCTATATCTTATTTAAACTAATAAAGTAGAAAAAATACGGATTTACCTTAAACACAAACGTTGGTGACTGGGAGAGGATATACGGACGTCCTCGCGTACGTGAGACTTTCGCAGACAGGAAGTTTAAACCGGAAGTTTTGAGTTCAGGAATTTACGTCATGATTCACAAATAAAATTTTCAAATAATTTTTTTTTAAATCTCAAATAACTAGATATGTTGGCTCGACGTCACACCTTAGCATTAAAACATATATCCGTGAAGTAGACCCGGTTATCCCGAAATAATTGATCGTCTACTCGAAACGGAACAGTCCAAAGATCGAGACGATCAATTATTTCGGAATAACCGGGTCTACTTCACGGATATCTATTACTTAATGCTTCAGCTCACAGATAAACGATAAATAAAAATAAAAGCTGTCCAAAATGTTTTAATGCTTCAGCAACGAATTATGTGGATGAAACATTACAACAACGTCTTGATATATTGGTGCATAAAACCAGGTCCGTTTTTGCTTTGGTTTACTTGTGGTTCAAAGGGTTCAAAGGGTTTAACGAGCGTTAACCACTCCTGGTCATCTGCCCGAAGCCCTAAGGCCTTATGTCTGCAACAGCCAGATTCCCAGGCGGTCACCCACCCAAGTAACAATCCAGCCCAATGCTGCTTCACTACTTGTGGTCTGCTGCTCCAAACAATGAAACGAGTTTGTTTTTGTTTGGCAGTTCTGCCTTATTTTTATTCGTACGTAAAGGTTCCACAGCCGACAAGAAAGCGAGTGTGCAATCAGTGTATAACGCTAGTACCCGTGACTGCAATAAAGCCAGTTCAACAAAGCCAATTAAGATTAACTTGGCTTTGGATATCACCATTTCAAACTGTGAAACAAAGAAATAATTTGGAGGGTATTTATGCCATTGCTCATATTGGTATTGTTGGACCAGTCTCTTACAGCGTAATTCTCAGGTGTTGAGTTCATCTTCACGTTCGTGTTTTAGTCGGTTGGATTTGAGTTGACGTTTTCAGATCACGACTTGAAACTACGAAGATGCTTGGCGGGATGCTTGGTATCAGTGATACCAAGAATTTATAGGGTTTGGGAGGAGAATTTCTAACTCTAAAAAGTCCCTATCGAAACACGTTCGATTCGTCCCTATTAGTTCTGTTAAGAGTTTTCAGAGGGCGCATCGTGTTCGATCTGGTAATTTTTGCTTATTTTTCAACCCAAATCTAACGTAAAGTAAATTACAACTAAGCTGGGCTAAATGTTAATTAAATACAAGCTAGTTTCGTTCAGTTTAGTTTAATTTTAGGCTAAAAACTGAGTAGAAATTCCCACATAAAACGCATGTCGCCCTAAGACTGAACCTAATACGAATGTATCTAAGACGTTTCCGTATAGGTCTCAGTCACAAATTCTCCTCCCCAACCCTATAAATTCTTGATGACACGAAGGTGGCTATAACTTAAGGGGGCCACATATTCTTGGAAAAAAAAGGAAATAATCTGGTTATTGAAGAGAAAGTAACACGAGTATCATTGCACACATGATTGTACAGCAATAACTCACGAGTCAAACGCCCATAATTGTGTGTCCTAATGGCCGTCACTCGCATGCGCAACAGAATCCCGAATTGAACAAAACGAGTAAATAAAATGTTAAGAAGCATATAACTTGGGCCCCACGATATTTGAACTGTTGGGGTCCGTTCGTTCAACGAGATCTTCTCAATCGTCGAAAGATAGTTGCTGGTCTATCGTTATTTATTAACAGTGAGTTACCAGCTTTGGAACCATTAATAAAGTGCGTCACGCTCCGAGTATGGGGGAGGGGGGAAGAGAGAGTTCAGTGCATTGTGACAAAGCGTGACATGGGGCGACTATAAAAAATGTGGCGTCACACCTTTATAGTTTTGGGTACCTTTTAATTATTCGTGGAAGAAAAAATTTAATTCTCTAACTGCATAATGCGCTCAGGTGCCAAGAAAGTACTGGGCTGTAAAACTGCTTTTGTTTGAACGTGTCGCTATTCTTGGAATTAAAGACACACTGTCACCAACAGAAAATCGTATGACTCTACTGTACCCTGCAGCCATCTAGCGGCAGTGTTATCTTTAACCTTTATAGGTAGCTCCCAGGACTGCAGAAGGACTTACCAAATTTTATTTCAATAGTTAAGAAGGGGTACGTGGCTTGATTGTTTCTTTAAAAGAAATGGCGTTCTGTATTCGTTCGTGTCAGGCAAGTGCTAGATAGCCCTAGCTGGTGCCATAAGTCCTACAGGCTCTCGTTCGGTGACAATGTGCCTTTTAGTGAAATGTCAGGAAGGGGACTCTTTCTGAATGTTTGGTTGGCAAAGGTTTTTCTCTTCCACCCTTTTTTCCATCCGCCTAGAAGGTCAAAAATGGAGGAAATGACATTAGAGTGCGAGTGCCTAAGTACATCTTAAACTCAACAGTGACCTCGCAGTTTCCAACATCACGTTCCTGAAGCGCGCATGACTCCGAGGGTTGCAACCCTACTATGCCCGGTACAAGGAAGAACGCCAGAAAGGATGGTGATTTCAGGGTTTATTCCAGGGCCACGAGGTCTGTCCTTAGGATATGTTGTCCAGTTGTTCAAGCATGCTCTAAGTCGGGCTTCTAGCAGGATGGCACACTTCAGGGAGAGCCGTGGCTGGTCAGGGGACCAGGTCCCAGAGTGAGGCTGAAGGTGGCTGCAAGGCCTTAAGTACCTAGAGCTGCAGCCAGTACCCACCACCGGTGGTGTAAGGTACTTCCTGTAGTATGTCCTGGTATCCCATGAGCTATCTCTGCTAGCAGCTACCCCTAGTGGCAGGCAAGGCCAGAGCCATCCGGACCGCTGATCTCCAGGGACTAGACCATACATCAGAGTACATAGCATAACTGGAATACATTAATAAAGATACAGAGTATACAGAATACATAGCATGGAGCCATAGCATCAAGGTAAAGAGGCCCTCTAAGGCCCTAGCTTAAGGAATAGGAGGAAGCTGTGTAAACCGTCGTTGCAAAGGTCGCCCTCTGACGTCGTAGCATTGGTTCTGGGGAGCTTAGGCTCAACACTTCGCAGGAGTTGAGTCATGGTTGTACCTTGGATGAATAACTCTTGTATTCAGAGAAAAATAACATCCGATAGGCTAGGTTGTACAATACTGCCGCCGAAAGCATCGCTGATTCGTATGATTGTTGTCGCTTTTTGTTAGAGGGCGTGAGCTACGGGCCAAAAGTATGCCACCTGAGATGCTGCTGTTCTAATTTTCCTTTAAAAACTTCCTGGCTACGCGAGCATGTTGGACTATTTATATTTGACTTAAAAACTTCGCGAGTGGCAGTGTGACAGCTTAAAAAATTACTTAACATTGGTTTCAACACTAATAAAAATGTGTCTTAGAAATTTACCCAAAATTTGACATTTTAAAATGCCCACTAGTTGTCAATAGATGTCGCTAGTTACGTAAAACAAAACCGTGCTCTACCGACGGTCTGAACCAAAGATGGAGCGACTAGAGAAGATGGTTCATTCCCGACTTCCGGTACTATTGTTTTTGTGAAAATATACTGATTGAGATCGTGGTGTGATGTCATACTCACCAATTCCGCCAACGTAGCCCTAACAGCCAATCAGTGTGCTGCAAGGAAGCACGTGACTAGTGGATTTGCACAAAACTGAGTTTTAAAAAATAAAATCTCTGTTTACGTTGTAAGCGGGCGAAAAAAACCATTTACTTTAGTAAAAAAGCAAACTACCCGTGAGCTTTTGAGTAAACAAACCTACAGTGCACTGAGAGGAAGGCCAACTTTCCTGGTATGCTGGTCAGTGCCGTGATCTTCTAGTCTAAACAAGGCTCAGAGGCATCATATGTCAAAGCAGCTCCTAATAGAAAACACGCTGAAGTATGTAAGACACAGATGTCGGCAGTAATGTACTGGAATCGGCAAAGGACACATGCTTCGTCTTCAAGAGACGATTCTAGAGCAAACACCTCGCACCCAGACAAGTTTCATTCCAACCCCAGACCTCGTGATCTTACCACGAGTGCACTAAAATCCAGGAAACAGCAGTGACTGGCCCTCCCAAACTGGCATCATGCCTTTACCACACGTTTAAGCCAGTGAACATCGATGATACGAGCAGATGAACCATCAGGTAGAACATATGCAGTTCGAAGTGTCTTCCTGCTGCACACCGTATTGGGAATAAATTATTTTATTTCTATGGACGGGAACCTGTAGCAGTGGTGTAAGAAGGGATACAACTCATAAAAGCTATCCTTAACAACATAGAGAAGGTAATTCCATTACAATAAAGTCGTTTCTAAAATCGACATTAAATATCACTCTGGGCGCTTCCTGTAATTGGCTGACGTAGCACCTAGTGGCTCACACTACTGCCTCAGCCCACCGTGCGTGTTATATCTAAGTTGAACAGGATGGATTGCAGCACGAAATGGAGTCGGAGTGGGTTCGTATCCACTTAGTTTTCCTACTTCTTCTTACATGTGACTAATTAAACCCAATGGATGATTTGAAATTACAAATTGGAACTGAACCGAATTTAAAACTACTTGTCCTGCCAGTGGTGGCCACCCACCCCTCGGCAAGACGTGAGGAGGTATCCCCTCCCCCCCCACCCCAGTTAAAAAAATTAATGCCTTATTTCCGACTAGAACTAGTGGTTGGGTGTCGCCCTACAACACCCCCACACAAACTCACAATTTCGGCCATGTTATTTTCAAACGATTTATTTCTATCTCATCAGAACACCGGGTGCTGCTGCAACAGCATCTACTGGTTTGTTCTGTTTTCAATTAATATTCAACCATGCATAAAATTATACACACAATATAAACGCAACACCGATTTTTTCAGATTGCAGTAAATGTGTTATTCAAGTCCCAAATCGCTCGTTTGTTAACCTGCGCCCGTTCAAGTATACAGGGTAATTCAGAAAGGATGGACCAGTGCCCACCGTTTCTCTCCCATGTGCACGATCGAAATGACATTACGTGGATGTAAGTATGGTGAGGAAAAAAAACAGAATGAAAATCAGACCATTGGGGTAGGAGTTATCCTTCAAACAAGTCAGTCTACCCTAATAGTCCGATTTTCATTCCGTTTTTTGCTTTAGCATTGGCTCACGGTTCTCTACAACTTTCCAATTTACTGGTAGCTTAGGAAGTACGGTGTAGAAGTTAGTGTCGTGATGACCTTGAACGGGTGGTGCAAGGTCAGCCATGATCACATGTTCAGATGCCCCCTCACCATACTACACATCCACGTAATGTCATTTTGATCGTGCACATGGGGCAGAAACGATGGGCACTGGTCCATCCTTTCTGAATCACCCTGCGTATTATGGCTCTTCAACCGTTACTGGCAAGTGTCATGGTGTGTATCTACATCATTGCTAACCGTCTTGTTTACGTTTGCTTTTTTTGTTGTTGCAATTATTGCCTACCAAAGCCAAAGTGGAATTTAGTACCCTGTGATATTACCAGTGAAAGAAAAGTTTATCGATACGCAAAAAAAAATTACTATTTTTTCCTTGCTATCGAAAACTGAATACAATAAAGTTGCTGAGTATGTTTAAATAATTTTGTAATCTCAAACGAATCAATGTTGTTTTTCCTAGTGGCTTGTTGAGCAATTATTTATGATAATTAGTATGAAATTTTTTTTATCCTCAAAACGAAGAGTTTTACTATTTTTATTGTTTTGAAGAAAGGGAAATAGTTGAACTAACTTCCTTTTCGGCTACTGATGTATCTCAGGAAGGAACAGGGACGTTTTTATGGGGGAGGGGGGGGGTGCGGGGGAGGTGTCGCACCCCCTAAAGTTTGGCCAGTTGGCAAATCAGTCGGCATAATTACATAATTTTTGGTCAGTCGGCAATTCAGTCGGAAAAATTACATAAATTTTAGGCTGAACGGAAAATTATGTCGGTAAATTTCAGGTTCACACCCCTCCAACTTTATCCTTCCTGAGTCTCTGGGAAGGAGACAGACAATTTCGCCAGAAAGTACCGACGAGCTTTTACATACTGCAATCAATTTCCGGTGCCGTACTCTTCCCGAGAGCGTAGGGGTGGGAAGAGGCCAGAAGTAAAGCTAGGTTCAGCACATGTGACAGTCGCACTTACCATTCGACCTGCTGAATGATCATTTTTGTTATCCAAATCTGTCGTGTTGCTACTTAGAACACAGTCGGTTAAAACTTTCTTTTTAATTTGTCTTTCTACCTATCATAGTCAATATAACGTACGTCCAGTATCAGTCATTTTTCTTTTATTTACATGATACAATTTTAAAATTATCGGCACTAAGACGTTCTTACATTTCACACATTTACCTTATCTCTAAAATCATTCCCTTCACGAAGAAAAGTTCAACCTGAAGAAAAGAAAAACCCTCAAGGTGGGTGTAAAACTGGAATGCCAGTATTTAGGGTTGGTGTCTAAACAAGAAATTGTACGTAGGATTCTTTACGTGTATCACACGGGAATGCATGCAGTCAATTTTTTGCAATGTTTTGCACGTATTTTGATTCGCCATTGACGTTATCATTCGCAAAGTACGTAAACTATAGCAGACAACGGTTTGTAAGCATTAAACCAGCACCAGCATATAAAGGAAATAGAAAAAAATAAGCCAAACAGCGAAAATAATGCACTAGAAAGAGCGCACCACAGTAAGCCACGTTTCGTCAGAGTTGAGTGACATGAATATGAACTGTCAACCCCAACCAACATGCACAGCTAGCTACATCGGAACCACGAAACAGGAACTTAATAAAAGGATTTCATCGCACAAATC
>JAHWFP010014822.1:0-34635 GCA_023313725.1 Lithobius niger | reverse complement strand
AAGCGTCAACAAGTCACCTGCTGACCCCGACACACTGATCCACCGGCTCAGTGCACGACGTTTGCTCACATACTTCCTGCAAAAGAGGAGGAGGTGCAACCCCACAGGCATAGCAGATCGGCAAGCCAATCGTAAGGAGCCTGGCCATCCAGTTCGGAAGGCTATCCAGGACAGAGCGGCTGCTGCACACTGGGTGAATAGAGAACAGTGCCCTCCCTGTTTCTGCTGTGCGCCACTCCTCATTCCACTTACGCAAGAACCAGGTAAAGACCGCAACCTTTCCCGTCTTGACAGGCAACACCAGAGAAACGTTGCACGGAGAATCTTCTGCAGCTGGCGTCGCCAGCCCATCTGCAAGCTCATTGCACACATTACCATCATAGCCCCTTACCCACTTCAACGCTACCACAAACCCACGTGTCGCAACCCACAGCTTCCAACAAATGGAGAAGATCAGTGGGTCACTCACCGGAAGCAACCTGATCAAGCGTTGCACTGCACGCAAGCCCGACAGAGCGTCAGAAACCACCGAGAACAAAGGCAGTGCCTGGTCAATAGCAAAATCCAGAGCAACCGAAATTGCCACTAGCTCTCAGACAGTGGTAGAGTCAACGACACAAGGGAGTTGTGATATTCGAGATGCAACGCTAGTCTCTTGATGAGCATACGCTCATAGACTTTATGTAAGCATGATGGCAGTGCAGTCGTCCTGTAACTAACCAGGCATGACCAGTCGGCGCCAGCCTTACGTACCGGGACCAAGATGGTGAAGAGCCAGGACGGGGGCACCGAGCCTCCATCTAAAAGTCCATGAAAAAAAAAGTAGCAGGAGTTTCAGTTTATAGCCAACAATCATTCTATTTACAATCGTTGAATCCCCTCATTATTAGAACAGTTTGTTGCAGTAGTCGCCTCATATTGTTTACTTCATATTATTTGATCCCTGTAACTGCTACGTGTCCATCTAAACTAAATTTTATTTTATTTTATTTTATTTTATTAGAGCTGAGACCTACAGTCATGTGATCTGTGCAGTTGTAACTATGAACACTAGGAGCACTACCAGTCACTACTAATCACTACACATCACTGCTATCCACTGCTAATCGCTGCAAGCACCTACAAATCACTGCAGATCATAACAGACACGACAAACCACCAGATACCTGACACCAAAAAGACCGAGTCCAACGCCAGATCATAACCAGATCATGTACTCCGCCTTGACATTGTACAGAACCTGGCAACGGCACGCAGCCGAACAAGCGACCCCGGCAGGTAAGGAGGCATCCTAAGAGCCCGTTGAAGATCATCCTGAAGAGCTAATCCATGAAGATATTTCCGACACAAAACATGCCACTGTGAGCAAACAGAGAGGAAGTGTTGGACTGTCTCCTCCGCTTCACATATACAGAGAGGAGACTGAGTCCACCCTAATCAATAAGCATGACTACGAAGAAGGGAGTGACCAGTGCGTAACCAAGACAGGACTTTGGAAACATGCAAGGACAGTCGCCCTATGAGAACCAGGGTGACAGTGGTAGGGTGTTTACTGAAGAACACACGACCCGTCGGTGCTCCTGTCCACTCAGAGAGCCAACAAGAGTGGGACCAGGCACTCATAACAGGATGCAAATCCGTCAAGCCCATAACAGCAGCACATGATTCGCAACCTGCAAAGGCACCCGTTTCTCGCAAGTCCATCAGCTACCTCATTGCCCTGAACACCCCTGTGTCCTGGTACCCAGGACAAACTCACACGAGCACTCTTGCCGGTCTGGAAAAGCTTCCAGCCAATCTCGTATGCCAGAGGGTGGGCAAAGGACCTGAAATACGAAAAAATGGCAATATTTGGGAGGTGCAGGTCTAAGACAACATCAAGAGCCATCGATATCGCCACGAGTTCGCAAGAAAGCTTCGCAAGAAAGCTTGATGTAACGAACGCCAGATAATTGTTGTGTGACAGCTTAAGGGCCGGGACAAACACGCCCACATCACCTTCCCATGACTCTTTGCAAAAGAAGCCATCAGAATAGACTTGCAAAGCAGCAAAGTCGTGACCCTCAAACACAGAGTTCAGGCTCTCACACCACATGCACGGGGGTGAGGTGCGGGCTACGGACTCACAAGACTGATAGGAGCAAGACAACCCTTGAGCCTAATGTCAAGGAGAAGCGAAGACCCAAATCCAGCTGTACCCAGACAGGACCAGGTAAAAGACCCGAGCCGCCAATAGTCGGTGAGGGTTATACTCATTTGTCCAACACCCCCTGCTGATATAGTGCACACACAAGTGAACCAGGAGTTCAGTGGCCGGAGATGCAGTGGGAGCTCCCCCGACCCAATCTTGAGGGCCGAAATAGGAGTCGAGGGGAGGCATCCAGTCACAATCCAGAGGCAGTCGTTGCCAGAAACGTCCATTGCTGATGAGGACCCATGTCAGCGTGCCAAGAATGGAAGGTGAAAATATAAGGATGGCCAATTGCGCTATAAAAGGACTGCAACATAGCACGCTTGACTGTTGACCCACAATAGGATAATGCTTTCAGAGCCCTAAGGTTCCCTGCCACGTGCCACCGCAGAATCCTCGTCTCGCTTGTCCAATTAAGTGGGAATCGAGCACCACACCAAGATACCTAACATACTTGAACTTCATAACAGTAGTGGGCAGGGCCGTAGCCAGTACCCCCGCAGCCCCCGGACGTGCAGGGGGTGTTAGTCCGGCCAAGGGATGAGGCCTTTATAATAGACTACGATATTGAGTTTTGTTTACAAACTGCAGGTTAGTTCCAGAGAACTATGTAACATAAAAAGGTGGTAAAGTTTTCCAATGAAATATCATGCTTTCCAATTCCTATAAAAAATCGTAAAATTCCCAACAAAGAAAAACCTTAAGTTCAGATGTTGATGAAAAATAAGGTTCGAAATTGAAAGCTGCCATTAAGGGGAGAGAATGGTTACACGGCCTGAGAATACAGTCATTTTATTGGCTAGTGAAATAAAAAAGGCCTCTTTCTGAATAAAGCTTACAGTTTGGAATGATTTAATCGTATATGTTTGTAATTTCAACAAAGTTTCACGTCTGAGACAAATATTACTAGTTTATTTTTTTTTAAGTCTGCTTCATGAGTCGAGCCTTAAATTGTTGAAGTACGGAATCAGCAACCCACAAAAAAAGTGTTGGTTAATGCGTTAAAACGACTTGTTTATTAACGTGTTTTGAAGCACAGTGTCAGCAATCTACATAATGACTACTCGAGGACGTCCACTAAAACAAAGAAAGACAAGTGACGCAAAATAATAATAAAAAACGCATATTTTATCAATTGACACTTAAAAGCAATAAACGAATAAGAACTAGTTGCCTCCCCCCCCCCCCCCAAAAAAAATTACAGTTACATTTCTTAACTGTAAAAAAACCAAACTGTTCGAATTGCTTCAAAGAGCCATCTTCAACCTCATAGTTGAGAAGCACAGAGACCTTGACTAATTCCCAAGCCCAATATGGTGCGGGGGTATAGAAAAACTCCTGACTACGGCCCTGGTAGTGGGCCCAAGTGCCACAGCAGTCGGAACGAAAGGATGCAAGTGACGGGCGCAGCACTGAATTTGTTGAGGGACAGTACCAAGCCACGAACACCAAGCCACGAACACCAAGCCATTGAATCACCTGGCCAATGACCACACCAATCTCAGACATCAGACCAGACAAATAAGAGCCAACCAACCACGCAGCAATATCAACTGCATAACACACTATGTTAGTATGCGAACACAGCGCTTCAAGGACAACATTTATGACCACACCGAAAATTATTGAGCTCAGACAGCTGTCCTGCGGTAGTCCGCGATCTGAGCGATGGATGTCAGACTTAAGGCCGACTCAGACGAGGCGATGTACAGGCGACAGCGACGGGATGGAAGGGGAGAATTTTATGACCCTTGCAAAGATCGCGCACCCCTCATGACCCCTCACACGAGGCAACGAGAAAGAGAACTGAGGTAGCAACAAAATAGGCCACCTGTCAATCATCCTGCAGTTTGTTCAAGTGTTTGCAGTTTTAACTAAATACCAATCGTACTTTATTTTTGTAATTATTATCACTTTTCAGTCACTTTATTTAGAATTTTATATTGACGAACATTGGCAGTATTATGTTCATATTACTAATTTAATTAAAAAATAAAACAAATCAGTATACTATATTTTATACATATACTAAAACGAATGTTACTCATAAACACGTACACGATGGAAATTTTGTTAATAAAAGCTAAATGTGTTGTCAAGTATTTACAAAGAAGTGACGTTTCTGCTTAAAGAACAAAACCGTTATCACAGGTATGTCGTAGGTTTTGTTTGAAACTCGTTTAATAACGGTTTTTTTCTTTAAATCAAAACGTCGTGGTTTAAAAAAATTCAAGATAAATGTTGGGCAACAAGAATGTAAAGCTTTTGGATAGAATCGAATTTACGATATGGCATTTAAATTTATGTCCAGGCGAGCGACTTACTACTCAGTAGATCGGAAAAATTCTACAATAAAATTTCACGCATGCTGTTTGAAAATGGTTTAAACTACCGAAATTAAAGACATTTTAAATGAACAGAAGACCTAAATATAAAGAGGTTAAGACACTACGTCGTAACAATTAAGAACTATTTCGAATTGAAGTTAAACAACAGAAAACAAAAAATAAAATCAACCTTACATTGAATTTTTGTAAACTACCTTTGTGGAGAAATACGTAAGGGAAAATGATAATGAAATTTTACACTGTTAATAATTGCAAAAAAAATTAATGAAAGAATTAAAAATATTAAATCACAGATAATTTGTTATATTGTTGTTTTTATAATTGTCTTTGTCTTCAATCCTGCAATTATGAATTTGCACAAATTTTTTCACTTGTAAAAATAAGTTGATTTTAGTTAGAACATACAATCATTTTAACGCGATTCGTAAAACCTATTTTTCAACTACAAAAAAAAAAACCTTTACAATTTACAAGTTTTGTTGTTGCACGTAACCGTAGCATTTTTTAGCGGCTTTAACACACTTAGAAGTTACTATTAAATTTTTAAAGTTTAAAAAAATGTTTGCTCTGTGGGGTTTATGTTCTCGGGTTTTGGTTTCCAGATTTACCAAGCTGGCAAAGTTCCTGCCATTCTGTGCTGACTAGGGTAGTGTGAGAGGCTGCCATATTCCTTCATTGGCTGTGATATCTAATAATGCCTGTTCTGGATATTATCTCGGTTCGGTCCCCTGTGGTGATCGCAGGTTGCACGGTTCGCATCACCAGGTTTGCCCCTACCTTTCAAAATCGTCTACAAGGTTTAAAATGCAGCCGGTTGGTTCATCTAAACGAGTTTACTTTGCTTCAGATCCAAAATATTGATTAAAAATAAATTAGTTATGTAACTTGCACTTAAAACTGTTTCCTGTTGATTACTTTCTTTCTATCTATTTGAATGAATTTTTAATTGCACTTAAAGGTACATTCCACCCGGTTGGCTTTCCAGTTTGCCTCACTTTTGCAATATTACTTCAAAGCGTATATGTATGTTGCAAAGGCATTCATTTTCCTATTTTTTACCTCGTGTGAAACGGTTTTGTTACATTTAGTCTAAACCATGTAAATGCTGCAAAAGCTATTTCACGCAGGATGCTCATATATAACGAGAAGATATGTCCTTTTAACTTCATCCCACATTGTGCAATGCCGTTATTTTTAAGCTGTTAAGAATGTTATATTGTGATTAACAGGCAGTGTTATTTATTAAAGTAACTAAGTTTGTTTTCAGCATTTAATTTTTCTTTTTTCTTGAGTTTTTTAATACAAAGAATTTAGGATATCTGCAAGTCAGTGATGCTGAGATAATTTTACTAGTTCGTCTTCAATCAAATGTAAATGATAATGAATAATCAGTAAACATTTTTAGCTCAAAGAGAAAAAAAATCCTGTTAGCCACTAATCTTTAAACTAGTTTCTAGGATGCACAATATAATTGGTATTTTATTATTTTTAAACAGTAGATTGTTTTAATAACTTTCGTAATTTAAGTTAAAATTTCTTGTATCAACTCGGTCACTATCAGTCGTAGGTTGGTACCATTCGGCACAATTATCACTTGTTGTTTCGACACTGATTGCCGATTAATCAAGAAATTGAAAAGAAATCGATATCAACATTACTTTTCATAGTTTTTAAGTTTGTGTCATCAATTCGTAGTATTTTACAATTTTTATTAACAAATTTTTTAAAACTTTTTGTCACGGGAACTTGGCTTTTTAAAAATAAATAAAGAAAGCAACAGGAATGACCTCTGCCACGTGCCTTGGACGTTCTGATTGGTTGTTTTCTCCCCCCTTTTGCTAAACTCCTCCCATATCGCTAGGTCGTCGCCTGAAAAATAGAGACATGTTCGATCTGCAAGCGACCATCGCCTGCTCGTCGAACGCTCGTCGAATGGTCCCTCACACGAGGGGACGGTCGCGCTCTTCGTCGCTTGGGTCATAACAATTTTTCCTCGGGCACGTCGCTTGCTCATTAGTTGCCAGTGCATCGCCTCGTCTGAGTCGGCCTTTATACTCAGAGTCGCAAAAGGGTGGTCGCCAAGCAACAAGAGTATACAACAACGAGTGTACCACTGACCCACATCTGAAGAAGAGATTACTCCACCCATTCAGTAACCACCGTGTCATAAGCCGCGAGAATATCCAGGAAAACAGCAAGAACCATCTTCCCCTGCACCCAGGCCTCCCTGATGCAGGTCTCCAAGTAGAGAACTGCATCTTGAGCATTCCTGCGGTTCCGATAACCAAATTGCCGATCTAGGCGCCTGAATTTGTGATTTTACCTAAAATTAATTAGTGCAAAGATGAGTGCTGTAACGGCATTCAGCCTTGAAAACTGTCGTAAATAACATATCAAAAGTCTACCAAAATCTGATTGGTTGGAAGACACCATTTTTCTAAAATAGCGCCCAAATTCGACACTTTTCACTGTTTTTTTTTAAATGCTGAATTCCCCTTCACAGTTAGCAAAATTATACACCTCAAGTTTGTTGTTCCTCTTGAAATTTCCTTTCCAATGATGCCAAACATAACCGGAAGTAACTACCGGAAGTAGTACTAATGTGTTAGCGAAAAGACGCCATTTTTTTTTAATGGCTTATGAATATGACACTTTGAATTCCCTTTCTCAGTTAGTGAAATGACACCCTGCATTTATTGTTCCTCTTGAAACTTCCTTTCTAATGATACCAAACAAAACCGGAAGTAACTACCAGAAGTGGTACTAATGAATCATGATTATGCATGGTATATGCCGTAATGGAAATAATACTGCCGAAAATTTAAAGAATTGTTCACATTGTGCACTGAAGCGCATTAAATTTGGCATGGATGCACATGGAGGGTAACTGGAAAAAAAGCAATGATAGCAAGTTCAAACACCCCCGATTGGGGGGTGGGGTTAGGGGGCTGAATTAGTCCCCCCTAAAGGTTTTTGACTGTAACTTCTTAACGGTCAACAAATTAAAAGCATACTGTGAAGCAAATACGTAAAAGCAACCCTTGAACCACAAAATCGTATTATCAACCTTAATTCCTGCAAACGCTCCTTTTTTCAATTGGTTGTTATAGTGATTTTTGTGTTCAAAGTGCTCTTGTGAGTCCTCTAATATCCCGAAATGGACATGTTTAGGAATTTCTGAAAGGTGAGATCTATTCTTTCTATCAATCAATAGGGCCCGTCTTACACCCATTAAAAGGTAAAGGTCAACGACAGTTTCGCTGTTACAGTTTTCCTTGACATCAAGGCAGCCTACGATATGGTTGACATATTGTGGGTAGGGTACTCCCTTGATCATCTTGGTGTTGGCAGAAAACTTAAGGCGGCTGTGAGTGCTCTCCTCGGCAAGAGGGAGTTTGCTACTAGGGTTGGGGGAGCTTGTTCAGATGTACGATCTACAGAAAGGGGCCTTCCGCAGGACAGTTGCTTAAGCCCAGTGCTATTTGCTGTGGGTATTGGTGATGTGTTGCTAGAACTAAGCGCGGTGGCTAATGTGGTCGCCTATTCAGACGATGTAGCCGTCTGGCTTACGGGCAAGGACTTGCACACCATTTTGGCGGCTCTGGATGCGGTGGTTGCCTTGGGTTCTCGATCCTTGGCTGCCCGGGACCTCCAACTGTCCAGTGCTAAGATGGAGTTAATGATTTTTTGGCGGGGTAGCAAGATTATTGGTAGATGGTACGCGGGTATGGGCTAAAGCGAAGGTTCGATATTTGGGGCTTTGGCTAAACCCGCAACTCTAGTGGACACATGATGTTAACGGGAATATTACGACGAGGAGCAATGACTTGAAATTCTTGGCCAACAACAAGACAGTCGCTCATCGTGGTACGATTATCTCCTTTTATAGGGTATTCGTGCATTCGAGTGCTGATTACCATCTTCCAGTTTTGGAAGTCTTTAAGAAGGCAGTTCGGGAGGTACAGGTGTCTCAGGGTGGTTACTGGTTGTCCCCTTGACGCCTATACCAACGTTGCAAGTTGAGGCTGGTGATGCACCAATGTCCTTGTGGGCTAAGGAACTGCTGGTCAGGGTCTGCCAGCGAGCTCTGGCGCGCGGCAAGGGAGACCCCTTGGGCTGCATTATTTTAGATTGTATGTCTTTGTCTCAAGGTGATCGGGACCTCCTGGGTGCTCCTGGGCTAGGGGCATCGCTGCTGTTGCATGCAGGGCTGTTGGGATTTTTTCCACCGTGTATGGTGCACCCTAAGGCACGACGGGTGTGGTGTTCTGTGGCGGCTCAGGCGATGCAGCAGGGAGCTATTGCTGAGGGCAGCGAGGCAATCTATTGTGACGCTTCTTTTCTTCAAGAACAGTTTGTGAGATGGGTTGGAGTATGCATTCCTGGTTATCGGTTAGAGTACTCCTATACGCTGGACTCTCTCTCCCATCTGCCTTTATCGGGGAGCTTGTGGCAATCTCGGTGGCTCTGGACATTGGTACTGCTGTCCAGATACCAGAGTTCCATGTTCTCACTGATTGCCGGGCAGGGCTTGGGTTCTTGCGTCGTTGTTTCAGGGCACTTCAATGCACCCACCCAACTGAGTTTGACATTGGGTGGAAACTTTTCACCTTCTCTCAGATGGGGTGTGTTGTCTATATCCAGGGTGCCACTATGGCCACTTTGGTAACGAACTGGCTAACAGTTTGGCCAAGCGGGGTTCGGAGAGAGGGGGGGCAGGGCACCCAAGGTAAGTTTTGGCCTGTGCCCCAGGGATTTACGGCCGGTAGTGGCTTAAATTTTTGTGGATGAGTGGCAAGAGGAGTGGTCAGTTGGTAGGGTAGGTCGTACTCTGTATGGATTTGCACCCTAGCACATCGTGTCCCAAATCTCTCGATGACCTGTCCCGGTGTGATGCTGGTTTACTGTCTAGACTGCGGATGGGTCACGTGCAATTGCGGGCACACATGTTCCGTACGGGTTGGGCACGTACGCTCCAGTGTATGTGGTAGAGGGGAGGAAACCGTATGCCAGTTTCTGTTCGAATGTCCTCTGTGGGCGTTGCGACGGCGTTTTGTGTTGGGGTGGGGGGTGGGGGCGACCCTCTGCTAGCAGTGTTAGGTGTTGCACCCCCATTCGGCACTGGGGATTGGGTGTCTGCGTAAGACAGTGAGGTTTTGTAAGGCGACCCAGCGATGCCAATAGGGGTGGGTAGGGGAGTTCCCTATGGTCCGACATAACGTGTGATGATTGGTTTATCTGGTTGGTAGATGTATTTTGTTTGGAACATGGGTACTTCGGGTATAGATTAAGTTTAGAGTGAGCGCATAGGTTGTAGGCCTTGAAAGCTCAATAAACTATCAATCAATCAATCAATTCACGTCTTCGTATTCATTGTAGTAAGCGAAATATTATTGTTCATTGTTGTATTATTAAAAAGCATAATGCAGCTCCGGCCCAGGGCTCTCGAATAAAATAAAATAAAATCAAAATGCTGTTCCTCTCATCTTCGAGGGGCAGATAAACCAGTTGGGTCTGTGCTACTTACAAATAGACAATATCAAATTGCTGCAACTCTGCTCTTAAAATAGCATTGAGGTTGATTGGTAACTTTGAATATACACTTCCTCTAACCCCCAAAGAACCAAAAGGCACGTTCCACGATTAAATTGCAGATATCTGCAAAATTTCAGCTTTATTCACTTCATGAAAGAATGTATTTTCGTGATATAGTAGTAGTAACTGATAGGTAACAACTGATAATCTACCCAAAACAAAACTTATTAAGGATTCCCGCCAACATTTCGGCCATTTGAAGTCGTGATATCAAACGCCAAGTTCATCTCACTGAGTTAACCTTCAGCTCGAAGGTTAACTGAAATTATATGAAAATTACATACTGCACAATTTTCATTTATTTCATTTGACATTTCAAGTCTTAGTTGGCGAGATTAGTTTGGCGAAAGAGCTTGACGTTTTATATCATGTCTTCAAACGGCCGAAAAGCTTGACGGGATAACAAGTTTTGTTTTGGGGTAGATATCACTTCTTTTTGGTCCAAATTGATAAAATCCATTTATTTTCTTAGCAATTACGAGATGAAAAAGCCATTCCAGTTTTATGTAACTTTACTGTTTAAATTTTGGCTTTAGTTCTATTTTGAGGACAGCAGACAGGTTTCACGTGGACGTAGCATTTCAGCAACATTATGGTATCTGCAACCTTACAGGAAAGCTTATTCGTGTTCTTTTGTCGTTCTGACTTTGGTTTACTTAAACCTTACCTTAAACATCATACCAGTACGTTTTTAATTGCACGCTGTTACAATGTAACTAGCCGCGTCGATCGCTTTTCTCGCTCCGTTGGCGTCGTCTTGCTTCCCTCGAGGAGATATCCTCTCGCAATTCATGTACTATCAAACAGAATCTAAATTTAGATTGTTTTTTCCCCTAATAATATGTCTTTACGTGCGTCTTATAGTCTTTGTCGAGAACTTCACTGAACTCTGTTTATTCAGCAGTGGGGAAGAGCAACAATTCTTCACTCTGCTGTTGTTGTGCTACGAACTCACGTCTTCGTGTTCATTGCTGTAAGCCAAATCCACTCAAAACCAAAATTGGCATAAGAGAAGCCGCCAAGTTTCCAAAAAAGGTCGGCCTTTCAAAGTAGTGATATCATTTAACCTGGGAAAAGCCACCAAGGTTAATCCTATTAGCCAAGTTAATCGCACATACTAATAGTTCGAAAGTTAAATGAAAACTAGACGATTGCTACTAGCGGTAGCCATCTTCAAGTTTTCATTTAACGTCCAAAGTATTTTTCGGTGCGATTAACTTGGCTAATAGGAATAACCTTGGTTTTACTAGGGTTCATACTCCCTAAGAATGCTTTGCCCGCCAAAAAAACTAACAACATGAGCAAAATGCTTTTGAGGAATCTATTGGTTAAATCGTTTTGTTGGTTTGTTTTAGTTAAGCCGATCCATCCAAAACCAAACCTGGTATAAGAGAAGTCGCCACGTTTCCAAAAAAAAAGCCCAGGACACACCTAGCTAGTAGGTCGCGCATTCATTTTTTTTTTAAATAAGCAAACACCCGTCTGCAGTTTTCATTTCTCTTCCATTTTTTTTTCTATGTTTCTTTATGTCACAATTTTTATTGAATTTCATAGTATTTTAATTCACAATAAACTTTAGTTGGGAAAATTTTACTGTTGTCTGATACTATTAACGATACGGCAAGGTCACGACACGCGAAAAGCTACGATGAATAATATGGATAATAATTCGGACAAGCAGTATCACTCACCATTGAGTAATAAGTTTCCAACTAAGCCTATCGTTTTATCAATCCATCTTCCACAATATCAAAGCTGAGTTCACATTTTGAAGTAGTCGAGTCCTGTACTTCGTTCGGTATGGACGCTCCATTATTAATTTCACCGTCTTGGGTTCGTAAAGGTAAGTAGGTAAGGTCGTCTTTAATTATTAGGGCGCATTTACGCAACGAGACCGTCTCGCTCGCCGAACGCTATTTGCTAGGCAACCGTTATTTATTTACGATTAATTTCCCGTGGCTACTAAATGAATGCGATAATAGCTAACAAATTAAACGTATTATAAATAACAACACGGCTAAAGAACAAAGTGCAACAGACATTTTAAACATTGCTACAACGATGTTGCCATTTCACACTATTTCCAAAATTTACTATTCTCGCTCAAAGAACAGCTTCTGGCAGTGATCAGACGTCGGTAGAATAAATAGCTGCTCACAGCGAGAAAACAATACTCAACATGGCGTCCATTTCGGGTTATCGAATTGAAGACAAACCATCGAGTGCCGCCATTCTGAAATCTGCCCGTCGTCTTGTATTGCAGTAAAAATTGATTTCTTGTTGTCGTAATTCAATGCTGTCGTATTCCACGCATCTTAACGTCGTGTCGCGGCGAGGCACGAGGAGGAGACCTGCGGATGCGTTGTTGCCATGCATGGTTACTACGTATAGAAAACTAGAAAGCCACATTCTTCGGTAAAGGCGAGAAGCAGCCAGCATATTTAGTATTAACCAAGTAAAAGCCAGTAAGCGAGAAAATTTTCGTTGGGTAAACCGCCCTTATAGTTTTAGCTTAATTCACGTGCACGCGGAAGAGGGCACGGTGCGCACATGCGTTTTTTTAACGCACGTTAACGCTGCGTTGCCGTTAGCAATCAATTCACACATGACCGTGAAGTAACGCCAGTACGCGTTCAGCCGCAACCCAATTGGATAACCCCGTGTACAAAAAATTATATTTTGAAACCAGTGAGACGATAATTGGTACATTCATGTATTGATTTAAGACGTACCAGGGGAATATATTATACATCCTTTGCAGATTAACGAAAAAATTCGGATAAGTTCTTTAATTACGTCCCAATGAGTCCTCGATCATTTCTGCAGCAACATTTCATATTTCAGGATACTCACCCAATAAACAATTCCATATCTATTTCTTCGAAATTGGACGCTGTTTTCGGTAACGCTTTTCCGATAAACGACGGATGTGTGCACCGCTCAAGTCATATGAGGTATCGTACTGAGAGACGTAAGTGCGTTTCCGTTAACGGGGGGAAGTACGGTGCAAAACGAACGCACGATGGACGTGCGGTAACGCAACGTCGACGCAGGATATGCGTGCAGTACCCAACAGATGTCACGTAAACCGCACCGCAAACGCGGTAACGCAGCGTCAACGCGCGTTAAAAAAACGCATATGTGTACCAGGCCTAAGCTGTGGGTCGCGCCGGCTGAGCGGTGACGAACATCACCTAATTCCCTGAAGAAGCTCAAGTCGCAAGCCGAGTAGGCCTGGATTAAGAGGACCCCGGCGGAGTCCCTACCAGTCAATACCAGCCAGCGCAGGCAGTGTGGTAGACTACCATGCTCCTTCGACAGTTATGGGAACTATTCTGGTTATTCTGAACAATGCTGAAGCCTCTACTATTATCAGAGGTTTTCCGGCTCGAATTTCCCAGTTTTCTTTCACCTTATACTGGGCTTCTGTCTTCGCCGTAACCGACCAATAAAATTCAGAATTCAGCTTCAGAATTTATTGAGAGTGTGTGTGTGAGGAGGGATTTTTTTTCCTGGTTTTGAAGGTGGGAGGGGGGACCGAAAATTGGTAGTCACCTTTTCATTTTCTCCACGCCCCCCCCCTTCCCTGCCGTAAATACCAACCGGCCACTAATCTGCATCTAATTAGGTCCAAAAGTGCTATCGGTGCAGCCGTACGCTATACTGCTTACGTTCTAATGTGTTGCTATATTGTCAATCCTTTCGGAAAGCACCAGTCTATTCCATCAAACCGCATCCTTGGAGACAATAAATAAATAAATCGTAGTAAATCGTTGTAAATGACAAACGAAAATGTAAAACAGTCCATCAGTGAAACATCGTACACTAGAATAACGTAGTACAGTAAGCGACCTTCATGCACTTACGTTTTATTCAAGTGACGTGACCCGGATTCGAATCGGCGAACCTGTACATCTGCAGATCACTGCCACATCGCGTTTAGTTTGTGATCAATCCTAGAGTCCTGGTCACGTTTGTGACCTTAATAACGAGTTCAGGGAGTTACCTTGCCAGTGTACAAGTGGCCATATTGTAATGATCCGGTGATGAGCTGGTTTGCTGGTTCGAATCCGGGTTACGTCACTTGAATGAAAGGTAAGTGCATGAAGGTCGCTTACTGTACTACTTTATTCTAGTGTATGATTCCGCTGATGGCTTATTTCCCATTTTCCTTTACATTATTTACGGCGATTTACATCTATTTATTTTCTCCTTCGTTAGACCTTATATGTCAATTTGTTTCCCTCTCCACTGCCGATGACCGGGCACATTTGGTTGAATGGAGTCCTGGTCATCTTTGTGACCTTAATACCTGGTGTAGTGAGTTATCTTTATGCCAGTAAACAAGTTTTGAATCCGGGTCTTGTCACTCGAATGGAACGTAAGTGCATAAAGGTGGCTTACGTTATTCTTATGTATAATTTTCGCTGATGGCTTATTTCTCATTTTCCTTTATATTTTTGGAGACAACTTGGCACTTCCAATGTCCAGCAAACCACGAGCAAACTGAACAGAGCGTTCCAACAGCGTCTGCTGAGCGAAACTGACGTCACCTTGCGAGGCACCTGATGGATCCATCCGAAGTTAGCCAATAAGCTCTTACCTCGTTCGTGTTCACAAATCGGCCACCACTTCGGACTGTTGCAGCACGTGTTTCTCACAATCCAGCGTACACCCATCAGGGCAGGGTCGAGTGGAACAGCACTTCCGCTCTTTGAAACGCTTCAATGAGTTCTGTTTGTAGTTTTCGAAGGTATGCATGGCTGACGTAACAACGACAAACACCACGAGTTTGTGTCGTCAAGTTATGAGCTGTGTGGTTTTGGAAATTACTAGAAGAGGAGCTAGATAGAAGCATCCGGTCTGCTTCTTACCAGCTACTACAGGCAAGAATATTTGCAATCGCCGTTCCTACAAATAATGCCGGGAGCTACGGGGTATCAGACGGAAGAGAGCCGACTGGAGTTTGGGAAGCTGGATGAAGTGTGCGAGAAGAAGCTGTCTGTTGATTATAGCTCACGACCGCTGAATGAATGCAGTAGAACGCTCTGAATCGCTGAATGAATGCAGTAGAACGCTCTGAATATTTTCGGGTGTGGGAGTTATAGGGGAGCGAGACGTGAAGACTTTACCTCAATCGACTTTGGGTTATATAGAATAAGACAAAACCGCCGATGTATTTCTGTTTATACAATGAGGCGGCGCGTTCGCAAAGGTCTATTTGGTGAGTCGGGGTATAACCCCGAGTCTGGGGTATATCTGTGTGCTCACCACTGCAATATGGTGGACAATTTTGCTGTACGACGGTTGGCGATAATTCAGAGATGCTCTGGGGATGTCGAAACCTTGGTATTGGCTCTCAAAGTATACGTTCGATAATTTTAGAATATGCTAGCTCGGTTTGGTCACCATACACATTAAAAGATATTGACATGATTGAGCGAGTGCCTTACTTACGGAGAGAGGCTTTCTAGGACTGGCCTTGATTCATTAGAATTAAGACGTCTGAGGCAAGCTTTAATTCTTACTCCATTCTGCACGACAAAATCAATAACTATCCCTTAAAGGTACATTTCTCCCAACTCCATTTTTCTCGATCTTTGTTCTATAACAGCCACGCGCAGCTCTCCATCCGTGCATATTACCATCGCACTGTTTCGCGAGACTCGGCGTAGTAATCCAAGGCCAACTGAGGTAGTAGCTGCGTTCCTCG
Organism: Lithobius niger; assembly: GCA_023313725.1. Classification (NCBI taxonomy): domain Eukaryota; kingdom Metazoa; phylum Arthropoda; class Chilopoda; order Lithobiomorpha; family Lithobiidae; genus Lithobius; species Lithobius niger. The sequence continues at coordinate 18,788 of JAHWFP010014822.1, read as the reverse complement.
CAGCAAGGAATGCAGTATTATCTCAGTTGGCGTTGGGCCTAGTAGACGAAACAGCATCAACGCAAAAATTGTGTCGTCACAAACAGGAAAGATTTTCGTATTTTAACATCACAGTTTATTAACACTGGCGATAGCCAGTGTTAGTGAGGGTCGACCTACGATCTCTGTGTTAAACTTTCAACTTTGAGAGCTTATAACTCGGTCAAAATTAAAAATTTTTAAACCAAATTTGGAACCTAGCGTTGACTAGTCAAGGCCTTTCTACAGTCCAAAAATTGTGAAGTTCAGTCCAGCCAAACCCGAGATACAGAGAGGGGCCAAACAGACAACTTCTTGTTCTTGGTCTTGGTCTTGTTCTTGTTCTTGGTCTTGTTCTGGGGATGTACCTTTTGTCTGTCCTGTAAACTATTTGTCATGTAAAACTGGTCCTTAGCTCATTTTACAGGTATTGCTCCGTAGTTGTGCCCTTTCCATAAGGCCTTTTCTAATTGGTCAAGTGGTTCAGGGGTTACGGAGCTCTAAACGACCAGACTGATTGTTTTACATTGTTTTAAACATTGTTATTATGCAACAATGCCATTTAGCAAACGCCAGCAGCAAGACATAGACTGAAGATTAAAGGATTTGTTTCTATTGTTAACACTAGCGATAGCCAGGTTAGTAAGGGCCATAGCTATTTACCGAGCTTTAAGGCGGCGCAACAAAACAAACAACAAATTAATTATAAAGGTGTCACACATACCCCACCCCTCATCAACCACCACACCTATTTTGTTACAATTCTCAAAGTAACACGGATTAATAAACAAAAACGTATCGTTAAAAGTTAAAAGTAAGGGTCTAAAGTCAAAACCTGTAAGGAACACGGAGAAGCTTTGACTGTAAGGGTCTAGGTGTCAAATTTGGCCAGTAAGACGCTGCTAAGCATTAGACCCATACTACCCGGTGATCATGTTAATAACTTAGTAAGGAAAATTGGAAATTAGCCAACAGCGAAAATCATACACTAGAAATAACGTAGTTCAGTAAGCCACCTTTATGCACTTACGTTAAATCGGAGTGGCATGACCCGGATTCGAACAGGCCACCCAGTTCGCCCCCAGATCACTTGCATAGCGCCTTAATCTCTCTGTTGCACTCCGATGAAACGTAAGTGCATAAAGGTGGCTTACTGAACTACGTTATTACTAGTGTACGATTTTCGCTGTTGGCTAATTTCCAATTTTACTTAATATTATTTCCAGAGATTTATGTATATTTATTAACGACTTAGTAACTCAGACAGAATGGGTGTATAGTGTATACACGCTTACGCTTAGCAGGTTGTCTTGCTTGGAATCGCTGCCATGTTAACAAACCGGGAAAAAATGTCAACCTAAAACAAAGTAGGAAACCCACACCCCCACTATCATTGAATCATCTCATGGGCCTTTATAGGACGATTTCGGACAGCTGTTCGTCAAAAACCGGGTAGTAAGGGTCTAATGCTTAGCAGCGTCTTACTGGCCAAATTTGACACCTATAGACCCTTACAGTCAAAGCTTGTCCGTGTTCCTTGTACAGGATTTGACTTTAGACCCTTACTTTTAACTTTTAACGATACGTTTTTGTTTATTATAAGTTTTTAGGCTAGTATGTTATAAATTTTCTTCGGTGGCCTATTGGCATGAATAATTTAAATTTTTATCGCATTAGCCTTAGATTTTTGATCTCATGGTAATTATTAGCAAACGATTAAAAATTAGTACATGCGCACACACAGATGAAAGGTCATGGTTATTGCAAGGTAAATATTAGCAGGATGCGATTGAATTAGTTCGCAATATCAACAGAAAATCTTCTGGACGCCACATTTTAAAACGGATTTTTAGCAATGGATTGACTAACGGGAAGTAAATACACCTTTGGGGCCATACTTGATGTGGACGATCGAGAAAAATGACGTTGGGATGAATGTACCTTTAAAAGTACATTAAACAACCATGAAAGTAATTTTGAAAGGCTTAAGCAAAGCCTGCTGCGGGGTGTGGGGGAGCCATGTAAGCTCCCCGAGGGGGATTCGGATCGGAGCCCAGGTAGCTGAAGCAGTTTGCTCTACTTTAGTGCCGGCTTCTGGCTTCCGGTGAGTACCTTTGCAACAAATTGTCAACAAATTTCGGTGATTTTTTTTCTTATTCGTTATTCAGGATGGTAGGTTTCGTAAAAACTTAATTATGTCTAAATCGTGTTATTGTCTTTGCAAATTAAATTAATCGAGTTCACTTTAAAATTATATAAACAGGGTTGTCACCAGCCATTGAAGATCGGGTGAAGATCGGGGGGTTGGCGTAGATCTGCATTTTGGACTTTTAGGCTATAACGATTGAAGATGAGCTGCCGCTGTGTACAAGCATGGGGTCAGGGTCAGGTTTTTTTTTTAATACACTATCGAAAGGTGAAAAATAGTGAATTCTTTACTTAGTTTTATCCCAAAGGACGTAAACTAAATACCGATGCAAACCTATTTACGTTGCCTTTTGGACTTATATGTCAGACTGCCTGAGCGTGAATCAAACCCAGGACCTTTGAAACCAAAGGCAGAGGTCCTACCGCTGAGCCAGACTGACACGGCCGTATTATGCAAAAAAACTTCCATATTTTAAAGCGTGCTCTAGTTTTTTTTTTTTTTTTAAATGGAAGCTGAAAAATTAAAACAACGGTGAAACCTTTTGCTCATTTCTGTCCAAAACAACTTGAGATATTATTGCGGGAGGTAATCTTCCTTATGCCAAATCGATTGCTCCATTTTCTTTTATTTGTCCCTTGATTCACAGTACCTTTGGGAGATTATTGTCTTCAATTTAGGGACTGTAAGATTATTTGATATCGCGACTTCAGACGAGGAAAACTCGGCACAAGTTCGTAATAGGTTTTGTTTTACGCAGATTTTTTTTGTGGACGTCTTTGTTTACCTAAGACGCTTTTTAACAGTAATGGGGTAATGCAGCGATCCCCCCCCCCCTGGGGGGGCTGGCGAGGATAATTCCCTTAAATCCAAATACCTCGTTTATACCAGTACCAAATACACTCGCTACTCCCCCCCCCTCCTCCCCCTTAATAGCGGTGTTAGGAGTTGCTCCTCACCGAACCCCATTCTGAGCACACTGTGCTAACTTAAGAAGGGCTACCATAGTAAATAAAATAGCCAGCTCAAGTTTTAGTTTTGCCAACTGCGTAAGATTTTCGTAAACTTAATCGTCATGACGACCACAAACGACGGAAACCCGGTTGGGATACAGTTTTAAGCATATTTTGTTTACGTTTTCTGAATTATGTATGCTATCTAAAGTCATGATGATGATGGGCTAAAGCAGTACAGAATAGCGAACAAGACAGCACGTACTAATTAATCTCTTGCCAGACGATTGCATGTGAGTAGAGTAGGGAAGCGAACAGAAACGATCTGGGGCAGCGTTTCAGTTGCTCGCATGAACAGCTCGTATACAGCGAACACTAATGGGGGAAAAAACGTGCATATTTTTTAAAATTTTACTTTCAAACTGCCCAAATGATGATGATAATAAGTAACCAATATTCACGGAAAGGGAAATTTGTAGTGCAAATTAAATTATCCGAATTTGTCAATTTGATAACTCGATTTTTCCAACGTTAATTATGTCTTCTACGGCCCTGGTAGCGACCGCCAACTGGATTTGTGCATACCAGTGTTTCACTGAGTAATAAATAAAGTTAGTGCTTCTGATGTATACCAGTCTCAGTTTGCGTTTGATGAGGCAGGAAAACTTGATAAGAAAATGCAGTGAGAAAGATTTTCTTTCTCTAATACTAAAAATTATGTCATTCGGAGGGAAAAAAAATGGAACTATAAAAGATAATTTTGTATTGCGCGAATCCACATTTCCAGCAAAATGTAATTTAAGCCGTGAGACTTTATTTCCGCACCTTCAATCTTTCTGTAGTTTGCTAAGATAAGCCTGCTTAATGCTGCAGAACCATACGAGCGAGCTTAAACTTTACCGCCTTCAACTAACCCTTATTATATATTCTCTTAAATGAATAAAGTTTGCGTTTTTTATTTGTCTGAACATTCTCCAAGAACGGGGTTTATACCACGGCTGTGATGTCACGCTAACTCAACGCCATCCTAATTTACGTAGGTTAAATCTCGTTAACCGTGACGGGAAGAGTGCGTCATCGCAAAAAGTGTGGGTTATCAAGTTACCCCACACTTTTGCCGATAATCTACACCTTTGACACTTCCGGATCACACGACCGGGAACGCACACACCAAAAACCAAATACAGCGTGCAAAAAAAGTAACGCAATAAAAACGCACAAAAAGAATTATTTAACTTGCCAGAATGTCCCGAATGAAATCCTATCCATGCTGACTCTCACATGTCTGGCCCATAGCTAAGCTTATTCACTTCGCGTAACTTCTACCCCTCCCTCCAGAAACTAAAATGGAATGACCTTCCTTCATACCCATACCCTATTACCGTATTTTTTAAACAATTCTCAAACTAAAAACGCACAAAATGAATTATATACCTTGCCAGAGTGTCCCAGCACAATGTCATTCTATCCCTGCTGCCTCTTATCAAAGTTTTTTCACTCCAAACAGATTCGAAAACACCAGCGAGCTTACTAGCGTGAAACGACGCGTTTGTCTCCTTCCAACCCACCCACCCCCCTCCCTCCACAAACTTTACCCAGAGGACTCGTTCGTCCACCACCCACTCTCCCCTCCATAAACTAAAATGGAATAACCTTCATTCATAGCAACGTACTGATTGATTACCGTTTTTCTTAAAGCAATTTTCACAAAACACAAACACGTTTTAATTATATACAAGTTAGCTTGACGTTCCAACCGTGGTATAAACCATTCATTGGTGAGAAACGAGCGGTTATCGATTTTTAACCCATGGCTGCAATTATTGTCCCGGCTCTCGTATGCAAATAGGTCTCGGGCTCCGCCCTCGACCTATTTGCGTACTTGAGCCGGGCCAGTAATCGCAGCCGTGGGTTAAAAATCGATAACCGCTCGTTTCTCACCAATAACTATTACTTAATTCGCTAGAAAAGTTCTTGCAGTTTACAGAATTTTTTAAAGACGATTCGAAGATTTACGAAATAAGAAACGAAATATTAGAAGCGTTCTGTATCCGCAGCTTACATTAAAAAAAATAGTTGTTTAACACCTACGCGTGACCAATGCGTAGGACGATTATAAGAATGAAAAATACGAAGTCCAGCCATGAAAAGCAAGCAGTTCTTAGTACTCCGTGGCTTTGCTTCGCTCAGGCTTTGCTGCGCTCACCCGAGCACTGCAAGTAAAACACAGCTAGTGGACAGTGACCTGGTCTACAAACCAAGAAGATACGAGATCGAATCGCGACTATTTCCACAGCGTCCGTGCTGGTTCTCAAGAAGTTAGATAATTTTTGGGCTTCTTCCTTGATTATTGGCTACTATTCACAGTAAGCTGTTTTGCTATGCACTTCTATGCTATGCTATGCATTGCAATAGTGAACCTATTGGTAAATGATGCAAAATCGAACGAAGCAGACATACAGAATTAAAGAACATTTTCGTGACGAAGGGGTCGGTGGAGGGAGGGGCATGTAGTTGGCCCCGCTAGTGACAAAAAACTTTCGGTTCCTGAAATAAAGAGCAATTCCCCTGTTAAGGACGTACCTTAAACATAACAAACTTTTTTAATTGGTTGCCACATCTAGGTTATATATAACTGTTCAATCCTCCACCTGTAAGAAGTGCACCGTGCAAGGGGGGGGGGGGGGATAACACGAGTAACTACAATCAGCAGCCAGTTTGGCACAGTTGGGGAGCGGATGCGAAAACTTTCAAAAAAATTGTTGCTCCCCAAACCAGTTGGCCCAGGTTGCCATCGCCACCTCTCCATCCATGTCAGTCTGTCCCCTGGAGATACACCAACTTGAGAAAAAAAGAAAAGAAACGGATTCGACTGAAACACGAAGTGGTGCTCTACCAACTGCGCTACTGGAGAGGACCCTGGCTAGAGGGCTACAAGCTCCAGTCGAGCTCAGAAGCTGTTGAAGCTTTCTGAGTGGCGGCCCACAGATCACAAACAGCTATGTAAGGAGGGACAGCAACGAACGTCTTACCCTCAATAGTTGTATTTTCTTTTTTCCTCCGTTATTTTGTATTCGTCAGTTGTTTGTATTCCTTAGGTATTTTGTATTCTTGCAGAGCTAGTCTTTAATACTGACTGTTTGCTTCGTTAGCCCTTTGGCCTTGTTTATTGGTTGCAAACGCTGTTTTTTTTTCCTTTTTTTTTATACCGAGATGATCTGTCCTTCATTAGAAATCATGGCTAAAACAAAAACCATCAAACACCAACTCAAATTATGAATGCACACAAAATACACATTAGGCACGCACTCGAAACAGACTTAAAATATAAAACAACAAACACAGACAAATATACAAAAAAGCTTTTATAATACACAAATTAAGCACACACAAACGTAAACAAGCACACACACAAACATTAAACCTTTCAATTCACTTTCTGACATGACCATTCAGCAAAAACAGCCTTGGTTCAAAGTATAATAATTCGTTGCCTTCGAGTGAACTCTAATCCGTTTTTATTCGTGTAACTTCACAGCTGTGAGTATTGGGGTGCAAGCTCAAATGCTTTTTTTCTGAACGGTGAAGCTGTTTTTTGTGGCAGTTAATTTTGTGTATTGGTTTCAAAGGATTTACGACTGTCGAGCGCAAAATACAAACAAGAAATCTAGATACACGCTAGTGTGTCGCCGCCAAGTAGTTGATATCGTTACATGCTTAATTGTGGTTAGATACATTGCTGCTGTAAATTGTAAAAAGATTGCTGAATGCCAGAATTTTGCTGGTTTCAGCTCACAGGGTAAAATTCCGCATGCGGTAGAAAATCTTTGCAAATCGTTGGAATCCGATCAGGTGTAACAAAGAAACCTTAACATTATAACATTAAAGTATAGGAACACGTGTATCCGTTAGGGTATCTCGCGCCACCATAAATGATTTTATGTTACTGGCTAGCTGCCTACTCTAAGGGTGCGTTTACGCAACGAGACCTTCTCGCTCGCCGAACGCTATTTGCTAGGCAACCGTATTTATTTACGATTAATTTCCCCTTTATGTTAAATGAATGCGGTAATAGGCAACAAATTAATGTATTATGAATAACAACACGGATAAAGAACAAAGTGTAACACTTATTTTAAACATTTGTAACATTGTTGCCATTTTACGCTATTTCCAAAATTTGCTATTCTCACTGAAAAAACAGCATCTAGCAGTAATCACGCGACTGCAGAATAAATACCTACTCTCAGCGAGAATTCAAAATCCATCATGGGGTTTATTTCGGGGGTTGTCGAATCGAAGACAAATCATCGAATACCGGCATTCAGAAATCTGTCCGTCGTCTTGTACAGCAGTAAAAATTGTTTCCTAGTTGTCATAAATCGACGGTGTCATGTTGCACGTTTCGTACGTCAGTCGTGTAGCGAGGCACGAGGAGGAGATTTACGTTCGTGTTGTTGCCATAGACAACTTGAAAGCCACATTCTTCGGTAAAGGCGAGAAGCAGCCAGGAGATATAGTATTAACCAAGAGAAAGCTAGTAAGCGAGAAACTTTCGCTGCGTAAACGAGCCCTAAATAAGACCACGGCTCCCATGTTAATTCTCACAGGGTGTAAAAACACCTGTGCAGCTCGCTAGGGAAACTTGGCAAATCTAAATTTTGGTACACAGGTAAGAAGTCATACGGGGAGTTGCCTTTTTCGAAAATGGGGGTTTCAGCTAGAAGCACGTGGCCCTGAAGTAACACGTAAATGCTTTATTGTTATTGTAACCATTGTTCATTTTGTTTTGCAGCAGCCGATTATTACATGCGCTTGGTGTTTCAGTATACTTATCGTCAGACAACATTGTTGTTGCAAAGAGATTGCCAACTGAGAGAGATTTTTTATTTATTGCAAAAAGAGTGTTGGAAACAAAAGGTAGATCGTAAGCACAAGGTCCAATCAAGTAGAAAAATAATATTTTTTTAAGAACTAAGTTATAGGAACTCTTTAAAAAACATGAAACATTGATAGAGCAAATTATTTCATGTTGATTCTCGCTATGTACTCTAAGGGCTCGTTTACGCAACGAGATCTTCTCGCTCGCCGAAAGCTATTTGCTAGACAACCGTTATTTATTTACTATTAATTTCCCGTTTCTATTAAATGACTGCGGTAATAGACAACAAATTAAATGTATTATAAATAACAACACGGACAAAGAACAAAGTGCAACAGTCATTTTAAATATTGCTGCAACATTGTTGCCATTTCACGCTATTTCCAAAATTTGCTCTTCTCGCTGAAAAAACAGCTCCCAGCAGTGATCAAACGACGGCAGAATAAATAGCAACTCGCAGCGAGAATTCTAAATCCAACATGTCGTCCATTTCGTAGTTATCGAATCGAAGACAAACCTTCGAATGCCAGTATTCAGGAATCTGTACTTCGTCGTGTACTGCAGTAAAAATTGTTTTCTTGTTGTCATAAATCGACGCTGTCATGTTGCAAGCATCGTACGTCGTGTCGCGAGGCACGAGGAGAAAATTTGCGTCCGCGTTGTTGTCATGGTTACTACGTATGGACAACTCGAAAGCCGCATTCTCCGACAACGGCGAGAAGCAGCCAGCAGATTTAGTATTGACCAAGTAAAAACTAGTAAGCGAAATAACTGTCCTTGCGTAAACGCGCCCTAATTGCTACTCTAAACTTTTTGTCCATGAAGAGGGTAGGTGGGGCAGTTGTGCTGGCTTCATTTCACAGGGGAGGGCGTGCTGTATCACTGTGCAACAAAACAAACTTTATATAACTCGAATGAAGATGTAAATGAAGGTAAATAGGACCTGAAAAAATCGTGATAGTTGGAAAAGTTCAACTATCACTTTGCAAATTCACCCAGTGAAAGCGTAGGTGAAGGCAGGCGTGATGATTCGTTCCATATAAGTCCTATGAAAGCTATGATATCCACCCAAAACCCAAATGGGGGGGAGGGGGGAGAACCAATAGCAGCAGTCGATAACTCGATAAGTATTTAGGAGATTAATCCGAAAATACATTCAACTCCTAACACTTTACAATTAATTCTATCTCCCGCCCCAACGTGTGGACCCTTCTTTAGTTTTTTTCTATACTATAAAACGGGGCGAGGGGTAATCTTCTAACTGGAAAATCGCATAATTGGAAGAACGTATGCCGTATATCAGTATAATGGAAAATCGTCTAACAGGAAATTCGTATAATGAAATATCGTCTAATATCCCTGCCTCACTCGCGCTGCCACGCTCGCTGCGGCTATACATATAACATCAGGACCCGCAGGTAAATTACTGTCCAGTTAGGCGTTTATCCATTATACGATATTCCGTTTAGATCATTTTCCAGATTTTTTATTTATGTAGATATTAGAAAATTATCCCATCTGCCTTCTGGCCAATACTAAAAATACTAAATATCTAAAGAAATTTAAAAAAAAATAAAACTACGCAATTATTAATACATGAAGAAACACAATGGAGTCAGCATTGTGAGCTGTTAATTCATATTGCAACCTAGCAGCCCTCTTATCGGGTTAGTTTCGAGTTAGCACAGTGGTTTAGCGTACTGAAAATCCGATTCAAAAACTCGGGTTCAAATCCAGGACTCATGATTACGCCTAATTTTTTCCGTCATTATTACTGCTCACTAGTCATTCTTATCCGTTTACTATGTTGGCTCCATTGTGCTTCTTGTATATTACCAATATTTACAGCTAATTTCGTTTCTTTAAGTACACAATAGTGTAATAGGTAGATATAGGCCTAAAAATAAACACGCCTGAGAATGTGTTTATGTAACTTCTAAGCCATTGTTTCTCTGTGAGTGCAGGTGTAGTGTAGGGAGTATGACAACTATTATCATATAGTATAGATTGATTTTTCGACTAGGGTTATTTATTAAACTAAATTATCAAACACCTGGAAATGCGGGGGAAGTGGCGCGAGTGGGTGGGTGGGGGGGGGGGAGTTCAGTTAAATTAAATAAAGGCTCGAGAGTTTCAAAAAACCCGCCTAACTTTGACGCTAAGTAGGTTGTTGACCAAAAGAAATTCTGTAAAATCATTAAAACTTCCAGCAGCTATAGCCATAACGTAATGTCTTCTTATGAAATGCTTTCCATCATCCATGATTCTATACGTATATGTTTCCGACTATGTCTGTCCGTTTCCATGTTAAATTTCCTTTGAAAAGCCACAAAAGAGTTTCGAAAATTACGGGTTGATTAAAATTATGTATAGTTAATTATTATGCGGTATGTTACTGCAGGTTTTATAAGTTCTTCATTCTAAAAAAAAAATTGATTATCTAACCATGAAGCTAAACACGTAGTGTGATAGTTTGATCTAATACCATAAAACTACATTGTGAGTAGCACGTTAGGCCTACACACGCGATCTGCATTTTCACACCATCATTGGTAAAAATCTGGAGGGCTTCCTACTACCGTAATAAATCATAACAGGAATGCAGAAAAGATACCCCCTGTGAACAAGAGGGGAGTGTGGTTTACACTGAATGGAACGACGGAGGGTATGCCTGGTAGCGAGTATCGAGTGATGAGGTCCGGGGGTTACGCAGCGTTATTTATTTATTTAGCTTGAGCGGTCCTGCATTGACGCCAGCGTGGGTGTTGTTGCCGCTGCCGTTTGAACGCTACTGATTTGCATTGCGTCAAACAAACTTATCAGAGAGCCAAAAAACAGGGTCGGGGCTACCGACTGTGCGTGTGTAGCAACGACGGTTACACATTGGAAGCATGCGGTAAACGGTGCGGGAGACCCCGGCTTCACAGTGACTGGCAGGTCGCATTGCTCTCCTCTCAAACACGCACGTGCCTAGTTTGGAGCCCGTGACTGCCGCATCGCGTCGCCAGTAGTCGGACTAGGAAAAGCAGCGTTTCCCGAATAGTTGACGGTTGTGAGGTTGTCAAAAGAGGAAGCATAGTGGTGGTGTCGGGACAGACAGAAAGAGAAGCGACCGAACAGCGACTGAAACGGGGGAAAAAAATGGCGCGGTGAGTGACGGATGGAATTCTATTCTTATAGTCTTTCTTAACGCGGGGTTTGCTACCTTGGACTTGGAACTGTGAAATTACCATTTAAATCCGAGCATCAACTGTAGAATTTCATATCACTGCAAACCACCGTTACTAACCCTGGGTAGGTGCTTTCCAAACTTTAAATTGTACACCTGAAAAACTCGCTCCACCCACACCATCAATAAGCTGCTGCCGGTGAAGTCCGAAAATCCAGAAAGCGCGATTCGAACCGTTCTACAAGAGACGACCTTGCACTTTGTGTGTTATCCAAATCTACTATCGAATGTATAGGCCTACAGCAAGTGAATGAGTGAGCTACAGCAAACGTACGTACCCTGAGGGCCTAAATGGTGCAGCTCCACCTTACGGTAGAGTGGGACTACCCACTCCCTCCGAGTTGACTATCCTTTTCGACCAATCGGAGAGCGTTTAGCTTAAGTCACTAGGCAAATGAGACAGGGTTAGCTAGTTGCTGTGCCAAGGTAAATCAATATAGACGGTCTAACTGGGCAGAGAACATCTGTTCGCTTTGTACAAGCAAAAAAATTCAAGAAAATTAAACAAATAAAAAAGTAGACCTGATTACGGAGGTAGGATAGAAACGAAGCCCCCCTCATTTATTAAAAAAAAAATTAGTTCATTCAAAATATTCACTCAATATTCCCTACGACGTCGAATGGGGTTTGTATTCTCACTGCTGGCCTACATTGCTCATTTTTTTTTAAAACCTAAGCGACGGAGAATTTTCAGTATTTAAATTTTGGAACCCTGTGGATTCGTTACCCCCAACGAAAAACTCCTTGTAGGCCTACCTACGGAATCCAGCAGGTGAGACAAACAGTTAGGCCTAAACGTTAAACGCCACAACACAACGGGCACACGGAACGCCAGGACAAGGAAGGCAGACAACGCAGGCACGACAACCGTCGGCCGTGGTTTTATTTGTGTGGATAATTTTAGCTTCTTGCGGTCCCAAGTTTTTCTCCTTGCAACAACGACGAAAGCTCTCTGTTTTCTGTGCTTACTCTAGCTTTGTGAAGTGGGTTCACTTTAGCCTAACGTGACGGCTTTCAACAATTCAACGCCTGCAAAACGGCGTTGTCTCCGTACGTCTGACGTTATTGGGTAAATATAATTTATACAACATTTTCGGTTGGACGAGCAATTTTTGATATTTTTTAAATTCCAAATTTGTACGAAATAAAAAAAGAAAAACCGTAAAAAAATCAACAGCCGAAACTATACGTAATATTCGTTTTGCAAATCGTCGCACCACCAAAGTATGAATTTTTGACAAATATTGTGTGATCTGATTTTTTTTTAAAAAAAGGTAAAAAAAAAACAACGTCAAAACTACTACTACCCAGGGCTCGAAACGGTTGCACGAGTGGGCCCATAACCAAAGTTTGAACTTTTGACAAGTAGTTGTGTGATTCCTGGAAACATAATTCCGGTTATCAGAAACAGAAGGAAAAATTGGGCTCGTCATAACGAAAGAAAAAAAAAAGAAATAGAAGAAAAAAAATTGTGATCCTAACCCGTAAATACTGTGAAAAGATGGAAACTGAGATTTATTTAATGAGAAGCCATGTAAAATTTGCCATGCCCAACTTTTCATTGCTCGCATGAAATTATCATAATTTTGATAAAAAGTTAACTTACATAACTCGTGTTCCGAAATTGTGATCACAAATCCGTACCCCGTTTTTCACCAAACCGTCGACCTCAACAATTTTTTTTTCGAACGACCCCCACCCCCCAAAAAAAAAAAAAATCGAACCAACCAACATCCTTGTTGGCATCCGGCCGGCGCTTCACGTGCATGCCGCGCTCTATGTCGCCGACGACAGCCGACGAATAACCCCAACAAGCAGCGATAAAACTATAAATGTGAAGGCGGGGACAGACAAGCGCTGCTATAGCTATTATAGCGATCCCAGCAGCCAACCACAGCTTCAGTAATACTAGCTCCAGTAATAAGCACACACACATACACACACACGCACGCACGCACACACACACATCGCCGCGGCACAACGCTGCTGCCCCCCCAAAAATCGACTCTGGCGCAGCAAAACGAACGCGTATTCATAATAGCGTTATTCGTCATCATCCCCGCTGTGGTGTGCGACGGACGGGGGCAGCCTGCTCAATCCTCTCACAGCGCGCTTCGCTCTCTTCTCCTCCCGATCCAACAAGCATGACAGGCCGGCATCCTCTCATTCTCATATTGACGCCCAGCGCGACGGGTACTAGAAAGAAGCAGCGTTGCACCGGGCGCTGGAGCTGGAGCAGCAGCGCTGGGGTGGCCCGCCGACAATAGCACCGCTGCGTGGCGCTCACGCATAACGACGGGGGCCCGGAGAGCCATACGGCCGTGGGCCGGCCTGTGTCTGGGCTGTCTCCCGTCAAAATCATCATCTTCAAATTCATCTGGCCGAGGTGACGTCCATTGAAAAAAAATATACGTGTTGCTCCGTCATCGCCATGAAGTAACGATTTCAGTGTCTTAAAAAAAAAAGTGCAACATTACGTTAGCGCACCCCCACACCCGACACCCCACCACCTCCCCGTGTGTGCAGTATGTGTATATGTATGTGCGTGCAGTAATATTTTCGCTTCATCCAGGGGTGTAGATAGCCAAAACGTAACCGCGCAGGCAACAAGCATCCCACGCGATCCCAGCAAGATTGCTTCACTCACACGCCGGCCGCATCATATTCGATACAACAGACTTCGAATCCAATGGACGGATGCGACTATAGCAACCATTATAGCGGCAGATACAAGGCGAACATCGTCATCACCAGGAGCCACACCACGACGACAAACCGACATCGGCGAACAGCAACATCATCGCTACCGGTAGTACAACAACAACAACAAAAACAAAAACAACAACAACAACAACAGCAGCAACAACTACATCATCACGAGAGCAACATCAATCGGCGGCAGCCTCGGCGACAAGCATAATCGAAGAGCGGGCGGACCCAATCAAAAGCTTGCCGGCAATTTGATTATGATAATCGCAATGCATTATTGATAATCATAATTGTGACATGCGCAGTGGTGCGGCCGTGGATAAATTACCACCCCAAAAATTTTCGCTAGCCTTGCCGTAGTAGAGAGAGAGGTCTTCATCCGTCTTTTCGTACCCACCTCACTTTTCTGTTTGTCATTTTCGCTGGAGCGGGCGCACTTTTAAGAACCGAACGAACGACGACGACCCGAGGAGGTGGAAGCGGTAACAGGACGACGGACAAGTTCGGTTGTGAATTTCAGTGAGTGAATTTTTGCTGTTGGGCTGCTGTTAGTTACGTACGAAAACTGCTGCTTGCTGTTGCTGTAACCGTGCTTCGGAACTGGAGGACCCGGAGGAACTGCATGTTGACAAGAAGAAAAAGTGAAAATATCATCATCAACGACTGGCCCGAAAAAACGAAGAAAAAAAAAAACAACCAAAATCTCACTCCACGAACTTGAATACGACCAGTGAATTGCAACCGTGAAAACGCAAAAAAAAAAGTATATATATAAAATTCGTATGCCAGAATGTCACGACGAAAACAGACTGCGCCACGCCATTTGGAAACTGAACAAGCCTTGGCAGGAATACTTCAAAACGGTAAGTGAATTCTTAGATTTTAAAAATTGTAAAAATCGAAGTTTCTTTAGCAGCAGCAGCAACAACGAGGGGATTAACCACTTGTAGTCCTACGTCGCTCCACACAACGTGAAGCATTGCAACGAAATGTAAGCGCGTGTGGGGGGAACTAACCGGTGCTGGTAGCCGGATTTGCTTGTAGATACTTCTTTTTTCAACACTTTTTCAAACCCCGGTTACTGTCGCGCACTGCCTACGCGTGCGTCGCGAGCTCCTGGTACCAGGGGCCAATGCGCTGGCCTGGTCCGGACGCCAGAAGCCGCCGCCCCCACCGTCACCCACCCACGTGCCCATCTAGTAAGACGTAATCAATGCCCATACCTAATTAAGACTACTTACTATTCACCTTCGACTCATTATGCGAAGATAGTTGAGTTTTCAATTATTCACGTCTTTTTAAACTTTACCGACTTTGCTTAGCTGGGTGTACTTGAGGGGTTGGTTGGGCGAAAGTGGTATTCCACCGATCTCTACCGGTCGTCAGGGTGCAGGCTGCCGTGTGCCCACCCACCGTCTCCGGCAGCGAACGACCGGAGAACCGAGCTTCTCTCTACCGGTGCGAGCGCTTCACCCGTCCCGGCAGTGGCATCCTTCGACGGCATTAAATCCGCAACATAAACGAACGGAGTATCAAGTGATATGATCCATTTAGAAAGCTGACATCAGTAAACGCTCACTGTTAGAACAGAATTGCGAGTTTTTCATCAAAGCTTGTGCTCTTCAATTGAAGTGTGTGCCTTAAAACCTAAACATCATAGTTGTACGTTCACGTTGGGGGAAGTGCTGCAGCTATACAACTTGGTGGCGACGTATTATTTTTCGGCGGTTTTTTAGCCGTTAGTGTCCACATTCATACATGACACTAATCCTTTGCAAAAGATGATAACTTAGTGATCCGTATTAAAAAGTTAATACGACATCGTAAAGGAAATATCTTGCAATCTGTACGTAATAAATTAAAGTTGCATATGGAATCAATGCATTGATTTTGGCTAAAACTTTACGATTAGAATTATCAACCAGCAGAAATAAGCTACGCATAGCGATGTCTACTGTTTGATAGTATAACTAATTAGTATTTACCCAATATTTTGGAACTAATCTGAAGAATTTAACGAAAATCTGAACGAATACTGCATGTATGCCGAATTCAGGCTTCCGAGTAGAACGTTTGCGTAACAAGCTAAATTTTACTGGAGGTTGCCGTACTGTCTTCATATCCGTAATAATATTCAAACTTTCATAAACCCAATTAACTACTGCTGTCGGGTGCAATGTGAGCTCAGTAAATAAATTAACTGTGAGGAATAGATTTCCATTTGTAACATTTTAACAATTCTGTAGCTTTGCATAACACTTCAGCTGAGACCACCAATTTTTCAATTTCGGTCAGCGGATAAAACTTAATTTTGGACAAGCATATTGTGCATTATTCATCTAAGAGTAAGACTAGAGTTGACAAGAAACAATCGTGGCAGACGGGTGTTACAGCAGAAGGCTAGTTCGTGGCCATTTAGACGAAAAAATTTAGCGTGTCATAATCTGGCACGTGACATTTTTTCGTATGAATGGCCCTGCAGTGCCCGCCTACTGCGACAACCGTTCATTTATTTTGTGTAGAATTGTTGAAAAATGTGTTTGTGATTTGTTCACTTTAATACAATCCTCAACGCAAATTCAAACAGCCTAAATCACCTACTTTTATCATGGTCAGCCTTTCCTTCCATTACGTTCATATATCTATCCGATCTTGCCACACTGATAGCCTACTGACATGACAGGCTAAACTTTAGAGTGTTTGGGGTGTTACATAAGTAATTGTTGTGAATTAGAACAACTGACAAATTGTCGACATCATGAAAATCTCTAAAATCAGCCCACCCCCTCCCACAGTTTTGCTTTTACTGTCAAATCGCGCCTTAGCTTGTTGTCTTTACATCCAGTCAGCTAAAATATTGATAGCTAAATTGACAATTCAGATTTTAAAAATTGGTCCCGATATTGACACCACCCACTTCCACCTTCATGTCGAAATATAAAACAGCTTTTTTTTTTGTGTGTGTGTGTGTGTGTGTGCTTGTTTCAATTTTCAAATGAAGAGTAGGCCTAGACTTACGATATAGAAGTACCCATTTCTTTCGGGGACTTTTTCATGATTTCCATCCACCCGGTGAATAAGTGAGCCCCGAATTGAAAATTTAGGTTATAAGAAATGGTCCTGATGACGGCATCACACAGAATGGTGTCAAAATATAAAGCAGCATTTTTATTATTTGTGCGCTTGTTCAATTTTTAAATGATGTAGGCCTACGACAGTGGTTAAATTTCTTTCGAGTACTTTTCGTGGTTTGCATCCACTCGGCGTACGTGAGCTCCGAATTAAAGTTTAGCTTTTTAGAAGTGGTTATGAAGATGACATCGCCCACCGCCACCTTGGTGTCAAAATATAAACCATCTTTTTTATTATTTGTGCGCTCGGTTCGATTTTAAAACCGAACAGAAAGCTGCAACAGAACGTAGCCATTTCTTTCCAGAACTTTTCTTCCATTCCCATCAACTCGGATCTCGGAGTCCCGCGTGATTCTCGCATTGTCTCGCAATGACAACGGCTATTTTTACTTCTTTTTTGGACAATAGGTTTCAGTAAATTATCAGACAAAAAGCTGGGCCATGACACGACAGACGGAGAAAGAGAGAGAGAAGCACAATTTTTACCTTCCATTTGTGTAAGCTGCCAAGTTCTTGTTGTCACTTAGCTATTTTTACCGATTGTAGTTCGTGGCGGTGTGTTGAGCGTCCCTCCGACCGGCCGTGGAACCGACTGACTTCTTCTTCCTAACCATAGTATAAAAATAAGGCAACGCCTCCTTCGTTTTGTTCACGTCTTGTCTAGGGTTCTGCGTGGTATTTTCAGTTAATAAGGCTTTAATTCGTGTGGTATGTGGCTTTGTTCTAACCTGCAATTAGTTGTACTCGGAGACATACTGATGAAGGGTTGACATACAGGAAAAAGAGGGGGAAAGCATGATTTTTTTTTTGCGTGTGTTTGCCTAAATTGTATAGTGCTTATTATTGACAGTTTGTGAATTATAGATGAATATCGATAGCTGTAATTTCTGTAAACTGCCAAAAATCGAGCTTTGCCCCCCCCCCCCTCCCCACCACCAAGGCGACGTTATAATAAACTGGCTGGGGTAGGGTGTGTGTGTGGGTTGGAGGGGGGGGAGATCGGGCACCAGACTGGTCAGCCGGCTGCATTACTATAACACCGAAACAAATTACGAATCACAGTTCCCTTCACCCTCCCCCCCCCTCACCCTGCACCCAAACTTCCAACACCTATACCCGGCATTCTGAAGCTTTTAATGTGGCAATCAGACATATTTGGGAAGTTCGAGCTGCTTCGTCAATGTAAACCTCCACGGCTTTACATTTTTTGACTTCCGTTTGCAGCTTTGACTGAAAATGAGCCTTGTTCTGTTATACCTGACAAGTTCACTCAATTGATTTACTTATACGAGTTTGTTATTTTTCATTAGCGTGTGCGGTTTACAGTGATATTTACTCCCAGAGAAAATCTTCAGTCTCTCAAAACGCCCTAGCTATTATACCCGTTTGCTTAGAAATAATCTTTTTTTTTTAATTTCTAAAGGTGGGGAGTGCCTGGAGAGGAAGCAACTGGGTGCGCACGGAAAAATGTCGAGCAAGGGGGGGGGGGGATAGGGTGCATATCCGTGTAGCGTCGCCACTGTTTGCTCCTTTTTAGATCACGTATAGTTTCCAGTGTCTGTTCCCAGATCAAAATTGATAATATTTTCGTTCTAATTTGCAAGTTTATCCAAGACTTTTTTTTTTTGGGGGGGGGGCGGGAGGAGGTTAGGCCTAGTTCCTCCTGACGAAATTGTGCACCTTGTCTCAGATGCGAACAAATTTCTCTTATATTATAAAG
>JAHWFP010014821.1:22085-38853 GCA_023313725.1 Lithobius niger | reverse complement strand
CGACAGCTAAAAGTCGACAATCTACAATTCGTTCCGATCATGCAGACTTTGCACGTGACTAAATACGAGGGCCAGCTAGTACGACCATGTTCCAAATGGGCCTGGCATAAAGCTTAAAAGTGGAAACCAGGTTGCCCACAAAAGTGAAGACTTTTCTTAACCAAGTAATTGTCTGATTTCCCAAGTAAATAACATTGTTGCAACACATTCTGAACTTCAGATCAAAGCTGATATGAAGGAAACACGGGTTTTCAGCACCCTGTATCGGGTAAGGTTGACTTGTGAAAGGCTTATCACGCTCATCATACCAATTCCTAATATGAAAGTGCACTTCTTTTGTGCAACTGCCACTTAGTAGACTAAATCCACCTAAAACCAAAACTGGTGTAAGATGCCCTCTAGTTTCCAAAAAGTATCGGCCATTCAACCATGGAAAAGCCGCCAAGGTTAATCCTATTAGCCAAGTCAATCGCACCGACTAATCGTTCGAAAGTTAAATGAAAACTGGAACATTGCTCTCATGGTAGCAATCTTCCAATCTTCAAGTTTTCATTTCCCGTCCAAAGTATTATTCGGTGCGATTAAGTTGGCTAATGGGATTAACCTGGGGGCCTTTCATAAGACTGTGAATGTACAAAAGGGTTAAACGGGACGGAAAGCTAATGGGCTCGACATTGGTTTAATAAATACTGAAGCAAACCTATTTACGTTGCCTTTTGGACTTATGTTTAAGGCCGTGTCAGTATGGCTCAGCGGTAGGACCTTGGCCTTTGATTTCAAAGGTCCCGGGTTCGATTCCCTGCTGAGGCAGTTTGAAATATAAGTCCAAAAGGCAACATAAATAGGTATGCATCCGTTATTAAATGTGCAAAAGATCGTACCCAGTCTTATCTTCATCGCTACCTTTTTTACTGGAGGAATTTTATGTCTATACATTTTCACATTTATAATTTTCGAATTTGCCATTGCCCAATTTACCGTAACATCAGCGAAATTGACTTGCTTTTCTGTCTTGTGACGGGGTGCCGTTTTAGAAAAGGATGAAGCACAACAGATTCGGGGAAATAGCCCACCAAACTTATTTAATATTGGTCGGCATACAGAAGTGAGTTGGGTCATTGAAATCTGCTGATGCTTACTGCAGTTTTTAACATTGTTCGTTGTCATGTAGCTTTAGGGGGACATGTAAAAAGTCGATGAAAGTCGAGGGTGGATTTTCCCGTGTCTTATGCCAGTTGATTTCGATTTGATTGGGAGAAGCGCTTTTCCCCCGCCAGGCATTTTCTCTTTCTACTCTCCAATTGCATTATGGGAAGGAAAAGAGGACTCTCTTAGGTGGCGTCTGCAAAGTCCTTGGGTCAACACGCAACGAAAGCGAGGCTGGTGACTTTAAAAACGGTATTAGAAATAACAAAGAGGTGGGAAAACTGTCGCATATGTTTACCTGTTGGCATGACTCGATTTAAAGTGGAAGTTAAAATCCATTTTGTGGCACGTCAGTCAGTAACGTGTAAGAAAGTGTTGGCCTCGAGGCTAGATTTGGAAAAATATCACGGTGTGTTGACACGATCTCCAGGAAATGTAGGAATTTACGTTTAGTGCAAACATCAACCTCTAGAAACGACTACTTTTTAAAAAATGTGTGCAAACTTATATTGTGAAATGGAAGTAATAAAAAATGCGGTTTTCATTGTAAATAAAACTACATGGACTTTGTCGTTTGCAAACAGACGAACATAACCTACTGCTGAACAACACTGTGCGGCATACAAAGACAGTGTTGCTAAATAATTTAGTCGAACGTTTCAGGTTAACACTGCAGTAAAGGTATAAATTAAAACACAAGACATTTAGTATCTTCTTTAGTTAGCACTGATGAAACCAATTCTGATTTTGTTGTAGTTTGCTTTTACCAACCCCAAAAAAATAAGTCTAACATTTTTATCTCTTGGAGTTTCTTGAAGTCATCTCTGTAATAAAACTGCCATTACACTAAATAAGGTTAACACAGCTTGTGCTTTGAATGTCTGTCTTGTCAATGCAGTATGGCATTGAGATGGCAATATTCATAATCTATATATATATAATAGGCTTGGGTGGCACTGAGCAAATTCATCATATGTGTGCGTGTGTTACTGAAGTTCAATTGATAAAGGGGAAAGGGGTGGCCAGGGAGGTGGCTCAATCTGACCATGCAGTGGCAGAATGTGGGGGAGGGAGGCAGGAGGATGCGGGGGGAGAGGGGGGAATAGAGAGGGGAGGTGTCGGCGCCATCCGACCGGTATTTAGGTATTCGGGAACCGGCTAGACCGGCGTATGTTACGCGGGGGGGTGGGGGGAAGGGGGGTACAGCTAGTATAAAAATAAATCTATTACTTCAACTGATTGGCTTCTTTCCTTGTAAGGTTATTTGTAAACTGTAAAAGAAAAATAGAAAATGCAATGGGGTAAAAGAATGCACTGCCACTAAATGCATTTGTGAAAATCATTTAAGGGTTTGAGATAGAACGTCTAAGTTAAAATTAAATAGGATTTAATCATGCCTGCTCAGTTATGTTCAAATAATTTTATTCTTCACTAGTGGAAAGTGCTTAGTTAACATGGATTGTCTCTCTCTGTGGATTGGATTTTGTTATGTTGAAGCATGTGTGCAAGGCAATGAAAAATTCCGTGCTGACATGGAGGCCTAACTTTGAGAACTTAATAATTTATTATGTACAAATTTTCGTATACTGCTAATTATGTGAACCAAACACACAAAAAGGAGAAAAATTAGATTACAAGGTTGAAAATCAAAGAGCACTTTGCCTTCCAAATGTTCTCTGTGATTTTAAACTTTGTAATTTTATTTTTCTTATAATAATTAATGTTGTTTCGCTTGATGAGGAACCACGGGTTGGTAAAAAATGCATGCATCCGTAAATTATCAAGTTATGAAAATAAGGCCGGGAATTTTTAACTCAAACTTTTTTCTAGTTGAAAGGATCTCATTGGCTTGGTCGACTTGTCCTTAATCTTGTCCTATATCGATTGTGGTATAGGTAGCCTGTTATCTACTTTCCTGGTTGTCACAGCGCTTATTTGCGAGAAGACCACTGGCTTGTCAACAACGGAAACCCATTGGCTATAGCTGACTCACTCACACTTACGCTACTACACTACGCCACCAATTATTTTTGGGTAACCAGATGCGACTTAGTGAGTTTAGGGGTCAGTCAGAAAGTTGATGGCCAGGGACCATTAAAAATTAATTAAAGCAGTGTGGTGTAGGGCCACTAGCGGCCAGAGGCTAGTCGGATTTCTTGACCTTGCTACTCCGTTTCTGCGACAAGGCAGTGGTTGTCTCATGTAAGCTTTGGTAACTGCTTAAAGAGCAACTTTCGAAAGTCACCATAATTAAAAACATGCATTTTGAGCCGCGTTGGTTGGATCAAATAAACTTGGAATGCACAACACACTGTTATTAATGCTGTGCCTTGTTTGCCTCAAATCTCTGTGCGTTGTCTGTTGGTTCAGCTTATCCTCTAAGAAAAAAACAGCTATACTCTATTCCACGTTATGTTTGCAGGAAACTGACTGTATGACGCCACATTTCCTTACAGGATCATTGCAAAACATGTTGATATCACAATTGTAGACTCTACAAAGTTACTGTTTGAGTCTTTGAGTACGATATTTACTAGTTTTTTAACTCGTTAGTGGAAGAAAACGTGGCGTCATACAGTCAATTTCCTGCAAACATAATGTGGAACACTACAGAATCCGGAAAAAGCTATCAAAAGAAAACAAATATATATATATGTAAGCCACTTACGTTTAAGCCTATTCTTTTATCAATATAGCTTTATTCTTTGAAAAAATGAAAAACAACCACCAAAAAGTGTAGATGTTCTTTTTTGACGCTGATTTAGAGCCTTCTAAATTTCCTTCTACAGACATGGTCCATAATTTTCTCCTGCGTAATTTTGTGATCCTACTATTGTGAAACGAAAATGACGAAATGTGAAGCTTCCATACTGGGTTAGGCTTAAGGCAGGAATAGGTGCACTACAGTAGCCATGTTTTGTTAAGAACGTCTGTCAACAATTTAGCAGGGAGGGGCAACAAGCAACCTTCTCGAAGACTTAATGCTGAAGAAACAACTATACTAGCGGAGTAGTATCTCGCCATTTATTACTGTTGACAGTTAAAATTTGACAGACGGAATTTTGTAAATTCCACATTTGTAGCTTTTGACAGCTACAAACAACAACTTCTACTTCTGGTAGAGCCAGGTACGACGACAGTAGAGCGAGTGCCGAAAGCGATGTCGCTTAGTTTCTTCTGTACATCAATGAAAACGGACTGGGTGTGTTTGTTCGCCTACTGCTTTAAAAAGCAACTTTACTGAATAGGTTTCGTAGGGAATGGCCGTTATTTTTCACTGGGGAAGGGTTGGAGGGAAGGTTGAAATGGCCTGTTGGTGATTGATTAGGTGATATAACCCTGCTCGAACTGCGGATCTAGCTATTCACCAATGTAGTTTGGTAATCACATCTTGTTCCGTAATTTGTGCAAACTGTTTTATTACAGGTATAACCTAACCTACAGTTTAAGCCTCAAAATGGCGTTTTCAACATTCAGAATTTCTTATAACGGCTTAGCTACTAGGGGCTTGCCACAGACCTTCCATTATATGTATTTGCATGGTTTTAGTTTACCAGTATACTTCTGAGTTCCAGTTATTCCCATTTTCGTCAAGTATTGTGAGATGAAGTTGGACATCTCAGTAGCAACTATATGGTTCGCAATCAATTTGCATCCTTTAAATAAAAATTGTCAACAGGGAGGTCGCTGATTATAGGCGTTAAAAAATGCCTACTTTTGAAGGTGGAGCGAATCATATTTTTTGGACGTCCAGGAGAAGTTAACTTAATTGAAAAATGTTGGATGACATATTCTTAATTTTTCTGCCTCTTCACCTCCCTCCATTCAGCAATAACTAACGACCAGTCCATTATGATCGTATAGACTGATATGACAAAATAATCAATAACCTTCTGAGTCATGTGTCAAAGCCTCCATTAATAGCGAATTCCAATGGTTTGATAGACTTTGGTATGGGAGGGGGGGGGATGAGTGCTGCTTAGAAGACCAATACGGGGAACCATAATTAACATGCATAAGGTTCTATTTACGTACCATCACTTGCCTTAACTTTCCTGAAACGTCAAAATGGTGCTGTTTTATGCTCTGTCGACTCGTAATGAAACTATCATCAATGAAAGATCAGGAGCATACTGGGAAAAAATGTTCTGTAGGAATTTGCATTTCCTTACCAAAGACCGACATGGCCACTTCACCAGACGAAGGCTTAGGTAAAGCCCAAGCTAGCGTTACAGTTTGATTGATGTAAATTCCATTGCAATAGCATCATTGCCCTCGTTCTGTCGTGGTTGAGGAAAACAATCTTTAAGTAAAAAATGTGATTCATTCAGAAGACTTTTCGATACCCAAGATCTCATGATCCAAAGTTGAGTTGAAGTTGAAGTTGATTTTTAATTTGCTTTATTCGGTGGGAAATTCCTAGAAACGATTGAGGCTATTTCAAACTACGATTACATCATTCTTGCCTCCTATGCAATTTATGATCATTTTAGTATTATCGGCTATAATACCCCGAGTGCTTCTACGAAATTGATAATTTGTGTGTGTGTTTTTTTTTTAGCACGAAACTCCTTTCTCAATTCTTTCGACGAAATTTTCTGGAAAGGAGTTGAGTGCTAAAACACAAATTATAGATTTCATAGAAGCACGAGTGGTATTCGGATTGAGAATTTGTTTTTCCTTCTGCATAACGATTCTCAGAATTAATTTTGATTTACGTTATTAGTTTTAAGATGTTTTTCTCTCTTTGGCGTAACGATACTCGCCACCAACGCATTTCGTCATTCTCCTTGCTGACATTTACCGGATTGAATCTGTTCAAAGGAAACACACTAAATCGTTGCCAGGCATGCGTTCTCTTTCTTACAATCAACGACTCCATCTTCCAAACCTTGAAACCCTTGAATGCAGACGCTTAAGGGCCGATCTGATCTTAACCTATAAGATTATACACTCCATGTTACCTTTCGAACTCCCAATTTTTGATTTTAGCCCTAACTCCAGGACTCGTGGTAACTGTTACAAACTTATTCTTCCTCGTTTTCATTTAAATTCTCGGAGGTCGTCCTTCGCTCTTAGAGTCGTTCCTATTTGGAACTCTCTCAACAATGAAACTGTTTTAACCCCATCGCTTGTCTCCTTCAAAAAGAACTTAACCACTTCCACCCTTCGCCCGTTCCTTCGTCGCCCTGAACATTCTATTTGGAACCCATAATTTTCCAGTTCCCTACCATCTTCTTTTTCCTTGGGTCTGCTGTCAGCGGTTCGATAGACGAACCCTTACACTTACCTTTCGCCCTACGAGCGAAATAAAATTTATTCATTATTACCTGGTATTTCTTTTGCTGCAGCGTTCCTATTTCGTATGGATTAGGCCTAAATTTAATTTTTATGCTGCTCATAAACGAAGTTAAAATACAAAGCTACGAATTCTGACGTCATGTTACCGGAAGTGACGTTATTTCCCTTTTATGAGCATAACAAGAATGAACGCAAACCGATTCGTCTAAGTTAAAATATACTAGCTGTATGGAACTACGGTCCGTTTGTTGGTGACCATTCACTGAAGCTATGATTTATATAATTACTGAGTAGAAAAATGAGATTTTTACTGTGCAAATTGTGGTCTTTTCAGTAGAAATAGCCTTAGAGCTTTTTAAAAACTAACGAATGCTAATTATTTTGCAATTATATCTCGAGCGCGTAGCGTAAGGGGTGTAATTTCAACTAATTCGCATGAGTTAGTTTTAGTCTGGTTACAGGCTGAGTACGAAAACATTTTTAGTCGTATTATACAGAAAAGCTACAGGGCTGCTTTATTGGAGTATATCCCAATTCAAAATAAATAATAACAAAAGGACTAAATATTCTTTGTGTTTATTAATATTTATAACATAATGTTATGATTTATTAGCTTACTAGTCTATCATGCATAAAATTATTTGTCTCCAACGAGAAGTCATAGGCGATGCTGTGTCGGCCACTACTTCCCATCAAACGCACCTCATCAACCACACATTACTGAAATCCGCCGAGAGGTGGCTCTATGTGTGTGCATGTACTAAATTTTAATCGTTTGATAATAATTATCATGATATCGAAAATCGAAAAGACTAATGCGGTAAAAATTAAAATTATTTGTGCTAATAGATCGCCGACGAAAACTTGTAATAGTTTAGCCTATACGATACGAAAATCATGATGATTACGTCGAGTCTCCTGCTGGTATATATACGAGTCAAAAGTCGTAGTCATTAACTCTAGCAGCTGGCATCTGTTTTAAACTTAGCTCGGCAAGTTGCGTACGCGCAGGGCCTATACCTCCGCACAGATTAAAATATATACCCCTTCCCCCCACCTCTCCTCAAACAAAAATCTCATTCCCGAATGAATTTTATTTTTTTAGTTGCGACTGTAAGTTTTTTTAAAACTTTTTTTCGTCATACATAATGTTACCCATACCTGGATTTTAGGAATTAGTTTAGGTCTTTGTGCTTCTCCACTATGAGGCCGAGGAAAGCGCTTTGTTGAAATTCGAACTGTTTTTTTTTAATACCATTAACAAACTAAGTAATGCTTTTTTTTTTTTGCACAGATAGTTCTTATTCGTTTATTGCTTTGTTTTTTATACTTGTTAGTTTTTTTTACTATTATTTGTTGTTTTATTATTATTATTTGTGTTCCTTTGCTGTAGATTACAGTGCTTAAAAACACATTGATAACACGTGCGGGGGTTCTGGCTACGGCCCTGCGTACGCGTGCAACGAAAAGGAAGAGGGGTGTTATTGAAGAAGCAGAGTATTATCGGGAAGAGGGGTGTTGGTAACACCCCCTCTTCTTCCATAACACCCTCTCTTCCTCAACCTTCCACCATGGTAGTAAGTGGGATCTCAGTGTAAATCGAGCATGGTGCCGTTTTGCGGAAAGAAAGCAAAGCAAAAATGTTCAATAATATACAATGTTTTTCTTGGTCCAGCTTAAAGAGGACATAAGATTTGTTTTACTGTCTCCAACAAAGAAGACAGTTTCACGTCAGTGATTATGAAAAGGAGCCGATCAAAATGACGTCAATCGGCAGTGGGGAATAAAACAAACAAGGCGAAAGAATGACGACAAAAAAAAAACTCAATAAAATTGATAAAAATTAGCTTTAGGACTGAACTTCTTCTCTTGACATGCAGCGCAATTCCACGACAATCCTTTGCTTTCAAAATTGTTATCTTCCCTTTCGTGGCAATCAAATCTGACGGGTTTCCGACTTCGGGAAACTGCGGTTACGAGAATGAGGGGATGGAAGGAGGGGGTTTCTTTGCGTCGAGTTAAACGCCAACAAAGACGCTCGTGTCAAAAGAGACTCCCTTTCTAAGAGACCTTCCTTCATTTGACACCAGAAGGCGCATCTGGTTTCCTTTTCTTTTGCTTCGGGAAAAACACAATTATCCTTCATCCGTATACGAGTTCTAAGATGGAATTAGATCTTTAAAGCTGAAGAACTGTATGCCTATCGTGTATGGATGGCATGAGAGACGACAATATCGACTTCATTAAAATAAACTTAAGGCTAATCAGGCTTTGGAAAACGCAAGGTGGAATGAGTAAAATAGTAAATTTGTCTCACTTAAACTTCGAACTCGACTATACGAAACAACTTTCTTTTCGTATAATGGAAACAAATGTTCAATTTTTATGCCACATTTATAAGTGGCTTTGTGCGTAGCTTTCTATTAGGGCCGGTCGTTATTTGTGTCTTGGGAGGATAAGGTGGAATTGAAAATGTGACATCCAAATCTTCGATGATCCCCACCTCCCAAGACCCTGAAAAATATACAGGGCGATTCATAAAGTACTGAAAAATAGGCCTATGAATGTAGGCCTATAAAATGTAGGCATATACTATAGGGGTGCCTAATTTTAATAGCACATGAAACAAAAACCTTTGTTCAATCTAATAAAGAAGGTTTTCGTTTCATGTGCTATTAAAATTATGCACCCCTATAGTATACCTACACTTTATAGGCCTACATTTATAGGCCTATTTTTCAGTACTTTATGAATCACCCTGTGTTTCTTCCCCCCCCCCCCCGCCACTCCTCTCCCCACCCAAAATCCCAAGGTATTCGGACGCCCACCCCACCAAAAAAAAATACGCATTTCTTAGGCTTTTTCGGTTTAAGTGTAGATGATTTTCTCTGGAATAATTAAAAGATAGCATTTCGCATCGACAGGTTCCCAATTGCGTGGAAACCGATCCGTGTCGTAAAGTTTATTCTTGAAAACATTCAAATACTGTGTTCTTTAACCCATCTTTGGACTGGGAATTATGATTCATGACGGTGGAATAACTCTTGATCTAAGGGATGTATATGGCACTATAGCAGCAGTTTGAGTCAGTGTCCTTCACAACATGAAAAATACTTTATAGTGCAAAAACGTTATTAGAAAGTAGTTTTAAAGAGCTATTCACCGGATGACACTAAAAATAATGTCAAAATCTTTTACGTCTATAGATACGGCGTTTTTAGAAATTCCGACTGCTGAAAGTGTCATTTTTGAGAGCCAAAATTACTTTTTTCTCCATTTGGGCAGTGGTTTTTTTGTGGCAACGGGCCCCCCCCCCCCCTCCCTCCTTGATTGGCCTCAAAACTTTATACCCTGTCTCAAGAGGGTCAAAAAACTCCATGAATCTCCCCAATTTCATCTGTTCCCTTCAGACAAATAATGGCGGTCCGTATATTGTTACCATTCGCTTGTTATTGTACACACCAATTCGATGTACTTTATCTATTCTTATGAACTAATCGTTTTGACGGAGAATGTAAATAGAAACCGTGTAACAATAAACTAAAATACGAATTTTTAATACTTTGATTATAAACGGATTCCCAACAGTGTTTAACCTGATATTCGTACCTTTAATGATTTAAAAGTTCAACAACTAAATAAAAAGATCATCTATTTAAGTTCGTATGGCTGGACGCTGTTGCACGTGGAAAATTCACTTCCCTCATTGGGATTACTCCCCTTCTGCTTGTCCCATTTTATTCGACCAAATGAACTGGTCTTTATTCCGTCCCCAGTGTTTCCTTGCACGTGCCGGACCAACCAGTCCATTAGCGCATCAAAGTAGACTTAATTTTATTTTGGAACCGTGCAGGCATTGGAGAATTACTTCTTTCTCCCTCACTTGTCTTTTTGTAGTTAAAAATATAATAAAATAAAACTTTCAGACTTTTTTGTTCAGACTTTCCTTTGTTTGACCTGGCCTTTAATTCTGGCCACAAGGGTCAGAATTGAAAGGCGGGTTAAAACAAAGGAAACATGTCTGCTTCTCTACTTGTCTTGTAGAGGCTTCTACTGGTGGATAGTCAATAACAAGAAAGAGTTATAGTTTCTGGATTGATGATTCAACCATGGACAAGGACTTCTTTGTTTTGCCATGTTATTTTCAATCGTCATTTCAGTCACTTGTTGTGGCGAATGCATCTTTATCGATTTGAACTGAACTCGTTGGGTTGGCTGTTGAGGGTGTTTGAAAAAAAAAAGTAACGCATGCAGCCATTAAAATGAGTGAAACGAAACAATTTGAACGGAAGGCTGATTCATTCTGTACATCGTTATTCATTGTTTGACGCATCGTCCTCGTTATTATTGACAGTATAGTGACACACACGTATTTCGTACATAAATGATACGCCAAATTTGTCGAGAACGCTCTTCCAAAATAAGAAATTGATAGATTAGATGATGCAAAGGGATGAATTTAGCTCGTTTGTCCTTTATTCTCCTGCTTGCAACTTTATTTTTTCTTTTGTCAAGCGTTTGCTGGTGGACGCGTGCAATCTCTTTTTTTTCTCTCAATATCCACTCCGATGGGAGTAACTTGTTTGGTTTAGCAGCATGTGGTGATTTCATTTTTCCAATTTTGTATTTTTTTTTATTATCTCTGCTGCTGAGCTCTAATGGTGTTTCGCTGTCTTTCTCTTACTTGCTCCTACAACTTGGGAAATGTAGGGGAAGGGAAGGGAAGGGGAGGAGGGGACTGCCATTTCTGTCCATCATAGTTGGTGGTTGGCGCCAGAGAACTTTGCTTTCCTCAACTGAGGGAAATTTGAGGTTTAATATTTTCTGAAATAGTTTCAACAAAACAGATGTAAGGGCGCGTTTACACTGCAACTCGCCTTTGCATTCTCGCAGCTAGAATTTAATCGCGATGGCAAAGGTTTCGTTACCGTGGTAACAACGCTACCTAGATTAGCTAAATCTGACATCGTTTGAATAAATGCTTGAAATCTTATAATCGTGTCAATAAGATTAAGCATTCTTCCTGGTCGCTTCTGAACTCACATTATTGACTGTTTTCGTTGCGAGCCGACAGAGCTAAAACTTCCACCATGTTGGAAGTTCAAATGATTTCTAGCTTCTAGCTGTGAGAATATAAATGCGAGTCGTTGTGTAAAGCGCCCTAAAGCCTGTCAGATCCGTTTGCTATTCTTTAAGTCCAATACAACTTGGTACAAATTCGTACAGCAACCTGAACTTAAACTTCGTTATGATTTGATGAATTCCACTGTCAATTGGGATTCGATCTCATGTTCAATTTTGTCAACTAAAGGTGGAATGTCACGGATAGTTTACTGAAAATATGTTAGTATTGATTTACTGACTTGAAGTCCCTGAAGGAAAACGGAATTGTTCCTCTCCAATGGAAGTTGGTTGAAGGAAAATCGTTACAGGCATGTAAAGCTGTTTCATTCAAGAATTTTATGCCACGTCGGTCGTCTTGTTCAGGCTTTCTTGGCTACTCCCCAATTTCAAACTTTAATTATTAGGTTTGAATTGGAAAATTAAAATAAGGGAAAACAAACAAGTTACAGTTCAAATTTTATAAAATAAAACAGGATAGGTCTGAATGAATTTAAGTGCAATTTCAGTAAGAAAATAAATAAATAACACACCCGTCGTAGCATCTGGGGACTGCAGTGATAACGAGTGCGTCCATGGTGACACGTGAATTCTTTTAGTGTAGTTGGTGGCACTCTGTGTTTTTGGCGGAGCGAGCGAGCGAAATTGCAAAATGTTGGTTGGTTACTCTGTTGGTTGCACTTTTTTTAGTCTGGATGAAGCCCAAACGAAAGGTCGGATTGGAATGAAATTTGGTACATCGCTTTATACCCCCAAAAGTATTGCTGAGCCAAAATTTCTGGTAAATCGAACAATTATTACGGAAGAAATTACAGTATATTCGAATTTATTTCTAACAGTCATCATTGTAAATTTGGAATCCTAAGTAGTTAAGGAATACCGACGAAGCATACACCATGCTAGTGGTAGTCAAGTAAAATTTTAAAAACACGGCAAATTAAATTTTGATTGCTTCCTTCTAGCTAATAACCTTTTTCGACGTAACTCAATGAAATCATAACATTTGTTCGTTGCACTTAACCACTAGAGGAAGAAACATAACCATAAAAAACAAAAGAATTCCATTAACTACACACGTTACTCTCATTTGAAAAAAGAATGCTTGGAGAAATTCAATTTAGCACGGCGACGAAAGTGGCGTCTATCTAGCGATGGGAATCCCGAATATAAAAAACCTTAAATCGTCGTATCAAGGCGAAGCAGTGTCTATAAAACGAATGTTTAGACCAGACGACGTATTTACACCAAAGCACGAAACAATAATATGCCTGCCTCTCAGAGTTTAAAGATACCTCGTTGCCACGGTAACGTGAAATCTCGAAATCGAAACCGTGTTGAATGGAAGAATAGGCCTAACTCTCGACCTAGTGTTGTTAGCTGCTACTTACGAAATTAGATCGGAGGTAAATATTAGGCCTTAAAACCTAAAACAAAGCCTAAAAGCTAACACATTTTTAACTTACAATTGTAATGGTTTTTTTTGCTTTAGATTATATAATAGAGATCGCTGTTGCAGTGTGTGATAGAGGTGTGTGACTCAACATTTTCGTTGGTGGCGGTGTCTAGTTTTATACCAGGGGCAGTATTGTAAACCTTTTGAATTGTTAAAAACTATCGTACTAATGATTGTCTGGCTTGCAGTTAAATGCCTTGGGGCTTCGGGCAGATGATCATGAGTGGTTAACGCTTGTTAAACTCTTTGAAATCTTTTTTTTTATTTCTTTAATATATTAGTATACGGACTACATTTTGCACTGCAGTTCCTGTAAACAATGTGAAAATTATCGCCAGCGGCAGCTCAAACAACGGTGGCTGTAAGTGCCGTTTTATTTTTACTCGGCAGCGATGACCCACATCTTTAGTGTTGGCTGTGAAAAGAGGCTACAAATAGCTAAACAGAAAGTAAATGGTGGAGCAAACGAAAGCTTGTTAACATAAATTTGACACGTAGCATAGGCCTATATTTAAAAAAAAAAGCTAAAATAAGAAAAATGCCAGCAAATAGCAGCAGTATACGTCACACCAAAAGGCAAAAGAGGCCAACTTAGCTCAGTGAGTATTCCACCCAGATTTTTAAGAAGCATTAACAAATGTGGTATCGTCATTAAAATAATATCTATTCGCTCCGCCTACAATAGGCCCAAAGACCGTTTCCTAGTAAGGTAGTCCCTGGATGCTACAACGGGTGTTTAGTTATTTAAAATTAAAATATTAATCAGGTTAGCGCTTGAAATTAAACGAATAGACGAGTATTTAGTGCGACCATTGTTGCCGTTTGTTTAAGTTAGATTTTGTACACAAACTAGATGGAAATTTCCTGGAAACCGAGAGTAGTTGATTAGGTCTAAAATCGAAACGTTCTTGGATTATTTTATTATTTTATTATTATATTTCAAAAATTTCAAAAGATAAGATCGAGCTTCAGGATTCTTGAATGAATTTCGCAATGGCACCAAGGCTGAAAAACAGAAAAAGTGAAAAAAGGTAATGGAAATGAAAAGAGTAGCCCAGAAGTGTAACGTAATAGAAACGTAATTTGATGTGCAACGCTAAGATTGAGCTGCAGTGAAGAAGAGAAGGGTGCTATTTTGGTAGATAAATTGACAAATGAGTTAGGGATTGAGGCGGAGTGGATGGGAGGTCTGGCCAGATTAAAAGCATCCCTTGCCTCAAGCATAATTGGATAAACAGGCGAATTACGGCGCTTCACTCGACGAAGGTAAACGGGATTTGACAACACAAACGCTCTTAGGAGAGGTGGAGTGCGCACGATTAAACTAATCCTCCCCCTCCCCACCCCCTATCATCGGCCGGTCATGAATCCTGCATCCACTTCACATGTGCGTCTTGTATAAACAAACTAGGTAGGAGTGAAACTTTAAAAGGATTTTCCCATTACCTGCGTCTAATTATCAAAATGTTGCATTTTTTCGGAAAAGTTAGGAGGCTATTTTCACTCCCAGCAGAAAGCAGATAGCTAAGGCTGTGTTAAACTTTACAGAACACTTTGCATTGTTTTGTAAATTGAAAACTAACATTTATTTTAACGTTATCACTAATTTGACTAACATAAAGGCCATTCGAAAATAACCCAACAGCGATAATGTCAGTATAGGAATATACCTTTACGCACTTCAATTTCGTCCGTTCGGCGTGATCCGAATTCGTACTGGTGATCCATATTTATCGATATGGCTACACTCATTCACGAATGAACACGTTACAAAGGCTCCATTTGACCGAATGTGCTCGGCCAAAGGCAATACAAATCACAAATCAGAGATGCGAATACAGGATCTGGGATGACAGATCTATTAAAAAAAACCGGATAGGCAACCGGACATCCATCGAATCCGTACGCGTCAGCAACTCTCGTTTTCTAACCGCCCTTGGTTCTTCATCAGAACATGTCTAAGTTCGTGTTAATAATGTCTAATGTCTAATGTGTTAGTAATTCCATACTCCACATCTCTTACTTGGTGGCGGCTCTATGTTGCCAACTCTGGAATGACTGGTCGTAATTATTATCATGGAACCCACTTTAAAATCCATCGAATGGGTTTCAACCTAATAAATAGATGTGAAAATACTAATCGTGTTACATCTAACCCAGGCACGCGTCAATTTCGTCTGCAACAGCGTTGAAACGACCTTAAACCGGAGAAGGGCAATGGCTTCTTCAAGGCCGAATGGGGTAGAAATCGCGTGTTTCGCCTCCCGGCTTAACGTCAATTGTCGCAAGGGCTGGAACGCCTCTTAACGTTGCCTTTGGTAAAATAAGGATCTTGTGATGTCGAATCAACTGGTCTGATTCGAAACCGAAGCCTGTAGCTTCTGCCACAGACGGACTTATGCAAACGGGGGAATACGAAGTGACACTTGAACATGGTATTGATTAAAAGCTACTGATACAAAATTGGCTTGGTAAGCTACTTTAATCCACGTTGCTCCTTCTCTCAGTTTTTTCCGTGGCTCTTTGTTTGTGTATGATCAATATTTACGTCTGGAGGGGCGGGGTTGGCGGAATTGAAAATGTTACCTCCAAATGACTCTCCCCTTCCATGACTCTGAAACTCCCCCACCCAAGGTCCAATAATATTCTGACCCCACCCCCCACCGCCCTCCCTTCACCACAAAAACTAAGCTTTTCTTAGTGTAGCTTTTCTTTTTTTCAGGTTAAGTGTAAATGATTCCTCTAGACTGATTAAAAATAAAATTTCGCATCGACAGGTTCCCAACTGTATATGGAAAGCGAGCCCGGACTTAAAAGTATGTTCTTGAAAACATTCAAAGAAATGTTCTTTAAACCACTTTTGAACTCCCCTCCAAAGATAAATAATGACTGGTTCCTTGGTCCCTTAACTGACACATACACAGAGGCTATAGACAAGCTCTCACTGAATGTCGTATTATTTTAAGCACTGTGCGCAATCTTTCTTCTTCTTTCTGGCTGGCTGGTTTGTTTAGGCAGTAGGGTATTACATAGATGAGGACATTAAACGCAAATATACAAAATATGATGTGGCTGTCAGAAACGTATAGTAAAGCACCTCGCGCATATTATTCTTTAAAACACGCTAAAGCAAATTGCAAACTAAAAAAGCATAAAATGCTCACGTGTTGCATGTGTTTATAGTTGTAAGACCGCCAAAGCTGATGTTTCATTCTCGTGTGAAATAGCAAGCTTGACTGTAAATGACTTCCAGGAAAAGGTTTATTATCTTTGTAAATTCAGTTCTGAAGTCCATTCTTGTGACCATTACAATGCCACCGACCAACCGCCACCTGGCTCGACTGACCTAACAAACCCACTTGCAACCCCTTGAACTCGAGGCGTTCGATCGACCAAAGACGTTGAAAGCAGACCTTAACGAGTCGTTGGAGTGTCGTTGGTAGCTAAATGACAGTTTAACTCATCGTGGGAATAGAGGGGGCTGGGTTGTCATGGTTACACTCGGGTGTTGTGGTAGTTTAAGAAAACCAATCTTCCAACTTTAAAACGTTTGGTTGTCAGCACCTTTAGATGGAATGGACCGTTTAAATTGAACAGGCTGAAATGTGCTGAAAAGTGTTCTGTGGCTGAAATGAATTCTGGGACAACTACGCACATTCAAATAACACACAACAAACTAAAATTGGATGTGGCTACTAACTAACAAGTGAGGCGATCGAGTTGTTTGAAACAAACCGATTAGAGTTT
>JAHWFP010014821.1:4811-19981 GCA_023313725.1 Lithobius niger | reverse complement strand
AAAACATGTGGCGCCTCTATAAACTTGGACG
Organism: Lithobius niger; assembly: GCA_023313725.1. Classification (NCBI taxonomy): domain Eukaryota; kingdom Metazoa; phylum Arthropoda; class Chilopoda; order Lithobiomorpha; family Lithobiidae; genus Lithobius; species Lithobius niger. Next base: position 19,950 of record JAHWFP010014821.1, on the reverse strand, counting down.
GAACTAGTAGAAATTGATTTAAGACGCTTCAGCAGGGATCTCGGTCACAAATTCTCCGCCCCAACCCTAGAAATTCTTGCTAGAAGTATGACAAATAAAAAGAATTCAACTGAAGGGGAAAACCAGGGGTTCGAACTGGGAAACTAACGATAGTTGGGGGCAGAGATATTGTCCGGAATAGTCTAGCACACATTAGTAGTAAATTTAGTAGGTCTTACGCTATACACTGCCGCAAAAGGCATTGTAAGAACTTAGATTAACTTGTAAGATATCCGACAAAAATCCAATACGTTGGCACGTGCGCCTATCAAGGAGCGGGCCTAGCAAGTAAGATTCACTACACGTTCAAACCCAAATATAAACAAGCAAATAAAGAGCAAGTGGTTGCTTCGAGGCATTTGCAACATTGTTAGATGGAAAAACGCTCATCGTTAATAAAGCTACAAATCACCGTGCTACTTGTCATAACTCGTTTGTTGATAATGTACATAAGCGTAAGCGAAAGCAAAAGTATAAGCATAAGCATAGCACAAGCGTGACACATGCCGAGATATAAGTAAAATAGTATAATAGGAGTGTTGGAAAGACAGTGTTAAGGCTATGACCAAACCAGCGTACAACGGGAGAAGCTGCTCACTCAGCGAATGTTTGTTCGTACTACCCAAAAAATTAAAATAAATTAAATAAGACTGGTTTTATAACATTTACAGCTCGTTCGTGAAATGGTTTGGTGCAGAGATACATATAAGGACGAGCTAATACACTATAGAGCAGTGACATTTGCCGCCATATTGGCACCAGTATGGGATTTGGAGGGCATAACTACAAGGTGCACTACAATGGAGGGAAAAACAACGGAAGAGCGGATTTCTTAGGCTTAAAATAACGTTGTTTTCTCCAACAACAAAAATTGCGCGTTTTAGGTCTAAGAAATCACTCTTAACAGCATCGGCTTCAGTATGACGCCCTTCTGTTTCTCTCTGCAGTGCCCCTTGCAGCTAACCCATTAAGGCTCCAGCATAGAGTTATATACAATAATACTACGTCGTGTCACTGCTCTATAGGCAATGGTCAAATTGCCATTTCTAGTACACAGCACATCGAGTTAATAAAGTATATTAAGGGTTCGTTATGCCTCGTCTCTGTGGAACTTTATGCTCCTGGTAAAGAATTAAATAATGTTTATATCCTTTATCTTTTCCAGGAGTATAAAGTTCCATATGAAGAAAAACTTCTATTACTTATGAAGTTTCTCTTCATATAGTTATAGCCCTTCAGATTGCAGCAGTGAAGTCTATGCTTAAATGAACTGCTGGCTGCTGAATATAGTACACCTGAACCAAATTTCATTTGTGGATCCATTAATGCCTGCTTTCTGCTAAGACGCCACGTGGCAGTACAAAGGTCTGCGCTATTCTGGTCGCGAGTATTTCTTTTTTTTTTGGGAGGGGGGGAGGGGGTAAGAGAGTATAAGTGCACGTCGCTTTCATTTCCAAATCCATGATCACAAACAAATTTAATTGAAGGGAGCAGCCAATGGACGAACGAAAGCAAAACATGTTTTCCAACCAGAAGACGAATGAATACAATCTGAACAATAAAAGAGTGCGAGATTTCGTGAAGAAAGCCTCTCGCTTCCAATCTAAAATCTTTTTGATGAGAGTCGGCTCCGTTTCATAAGGAATTGATAAGCTTCTGGGTAAATAAGACATAAATAGAACTTGATATTGAGGCGGTATACCTTTGATCAGTCCAAAAACATACCTCCACGACAAATTGTGCTGTTCAAAGTTGGGCAAATTTAGTTAGAATGATCTCAGCATCACTTCATCTCCTTGGCCAATGATAATAGAGCAAGCGACTGGCTTATTACTCGACTATCTGTTTGTTTGTCTGTACGAAATGGTTCTTCACGGAGTCATTTCAATTTTTAATAACGCGTAGTGCGACGCATGGCAAAGCATCTTTCAGTGCAAAAATTGTTATTTCGCCACAGCACAAACGAACCTTTCCAAGTTTTCCAGTCATCAAAATCTGCTATACAAATAAACAATATAAATTTACTGCACCCTCTCTAATGCTGCATTCCACCATCCTACTGACTACTGTCACAGAATATAATAAAAGCATCTTTTGAGGTTAAAGTACGAAAATTCGCTCTAAATATTAACATTAAACGAAGAAACACAATGGATTGCTAACAATGACAAGTGAATGCAGTTATGATGGGTTCCATTCCCCAACTCACGACGACACGTGATATTTTCGTCATTACTACTCACTTGTCATTCTTAGCTGTTCACAATGTTGGCTCCGTTGCGTTTCTCTGTTTAATAAATCTTTTGGAGTCTAAAACATGTTCACACTGTTTATTCTGGAAACTAACGAGCAATAACCAGAGGACAGAATGCATCAGCTAACCGTCACACGTTAACTATTTTGTTTTGACAGAATTTTCAACTTTTTACTCGTAGCGGTCGTTGCTGCCTGCGGCCATGGAATCTCCTCATTCTATGCTGGTGTCTGTCTGTCTGTCTGTCGTCATGATAACTTTTGACCATCATCATAAGCATTTTTAAGGCTAGTTCTGATAAAGTGGGTTAGGGATTTCGGGTTTGGCTTGCAAATGTCAGCTTGTCGTCCTGGCCCCTCCCCCCACTCCAAGAGCGTATAAAGTACACATACATCCATAAGATGTGGGAGTATCCATATTGTAACTATCGCTTCATACTCCATCCCTTGTCACAAGGTTGTCTGGGTAAGAAGCTGTGGGTTTCGTTTCCCACATCCAGGCCAGTTGATTCAGCATCGCCAAAATTTTATTTTACCAAGGTAAATGCTAAAGGGCGTCAACTATTCTACGTGCGTATAAACGGACATTGAGCCAGACGACGAGCTGGATGATTTCTACCTCAGTTGGTTTTGGCGTGAAGAAGCCATCTTCTTCCAAGCTTCAAAGGCGATCTCTCCTACTTCATACGAAGTTACCGCATGTCTGGACTAATCGGAACGAGAGCGATAATTTTGGCACCTATTTCTTGGGTTAAAACCTACACAGCCTTTTCACAATGTGGGTATTCCCAGAAAATAACCGACCAGTCATTCCATAACGGGAAGCGTGGATTTGCGACTTAGAGCGAAAGATGGAACATGTGGTAATATTATGATAGGCACTCAGTCCAGCCCTCCAAGCTCTCTTTACTGCTCCTGGTAGGACCAATAACCTATGATTGTTGTGTCTATTACTCTTTCGTCTAAACAAGCGTTCCGTAGTTAATCGTACAAATGATTCCTTTAAATATCTTCAAACAATGATCACTTCATCATCAGTTGAATCAGAAGCGCAATCTCGTTTGGCTGTTTGGTGGATTCATCCAAAATCTTTCCAGTGTACTGAAAACTCTCAGCTGGCCTTGCTATAGCCTCTCAACGTCGTCTTGTTCTCTTTCACTCTTTTGCTGAATAAGCTTTATCTCATGTTAAATAACACGATCTAATTTTTATTAAAGCCAGATAAAGATCCAGGCGATTTAATTTTTAACTGATGCTCAAATGTTCTACTCGAGTCCTAAACACACCATCACATGCTACGCATAAATTGTTCCACATATTTTTTTCAACAGCTGGAAATAGTTTCATCTTGTCATGTATCGATTTAGCCAGTTCGTTACAATGTAATTGTTGAAGCCTTTGGCCTCTGTTTTTGTAGTACACAAATTCTTCAATAAGTTCTTTCCCAAATTCATACACATAGTTTCAATATTTCTTACAACCTAATGTTCCAGAAGGCCAGGGACGACGCTGGGGATGGGGAGGGGGCGCTCGCCCCCCCTTATTTTTTTGGCCGCTCCTCCCTCTAGCGCCTCCCCCCACCATCAGATCAAATGTAACGTATAAACGAAGAAAATTATGGTTACTTAAGGAAACTACGTTAGTTTCTTTCACAGCGACAGGAAGGACTTGAGGTCACTGGAGCCCAGTTGTTACTGTGAGAATTGTGAATCTCTTTTTTTTTAGCTGAATTTGAAAATATTCCAAAAAAAAAATGGTGTAGAAAACAGTTAAGGACGTTGGATGTGAAAAAGAATTACAAGCGTATTATTTTTACGTTTATTCTTTTTTTTTGGCGGGGGGGCCGCAAAAGTAAATTTTTTCGGTTCGCCCCCGTCCCCCCCCCCCCCGACTAAAATTACTGCCCCGCTGCCGCCTCCCCAGTAAAGTAATTCTAGCGTCGTCCCTGCGGAAGGCAGGATTTCGACCAGACACATTACTACGATTTGTCATAATTTAAATTCAACTTTGACTATGCTCCAAAATCATTAGATAAACACATTTTTCGTTGCCTGCATGATTGTCGGCTGTGTCCTAATTTTTAATAAAAATATTCCAAAGTCACAAACTGGACTAACGGGTGGGGGAGAATGGGGGTTGAGGCTTTATGGTGCATCGACAGCTAGGTCATTAGCGTCAACCTGAGTCACAGAGCAGTGGTCCGGGTTGCCGCTGCGCCACGCATGTTAAACAAACCTCAAATCTAGATCTTATCATGCATCTGTACTCCTGCAAAAATAAAAATAAAAATTAAAAACCTGGACTGGAGGAGACTAATCGCCCAATTGACGCGCTAAGTCTTATTGAACGTGGAAAGGCGAACATCATCAAGGTGGTGAGATGCACAAATGGCCGGTGACACCAATGACATTCAGAAGAAGAATCTCTTTCTCTCAAAAGGAAACCATGGGTAAAGGGGTAAATGGGTAGTGCACTAAACATGATTGTAGAACAGGAGTGTTGTGAGCGTACTGTACATTACTGGGAGTTGAAAGAGTATAGGCCTAATTTGGATCAATTTATACTGTTTTTCTAAATATCACAAAATTCAATAACCATTATGAAAGTTTAGTCTAAACATGCAAACTTGCAATTGTTGGTGCTGGGCAGTAAAACTAAAGTTCTTTAAAGTCCGACTAAAGTCCGACTCGTGCATTTTGTTGAGGAACGCTGCTGGAGGTGCATTTATTCGCAGCCGTCTTTAGTGCATTGTGTACTTGGAGTGGAAGCAATGAAAAACCCACCATTTTATATATGGATTATATTATTGACATAAATATCAGTCCTAAACTGCTATTAATAAACTTCTCCGCTAAGTAAAAAGTCCATAGTATGACAACAACAACATGCTTCAGAACATTTTTTTTTGTAATTATTTTTATAATGTTTCTATAGTGTATGATGAAGGAGCTAATTATTAAAGAGAGAAAGCTAGAGGGCATCTTGCAGCAGCCCACTGTGGTGTTGTATCAACCTATATTGTCTTGGAACGTAACGCCCATGTGATGTTAATAAACAGCGCAAGCGCTCGTTTACTGGACCACACTTGTAACTATTCCAGCTTGACAAGTTCTGGTTTCTTCCTGTAAATGCCTTAGGGCAATGCGGTCCCTAGACATTACAATTGGCAACGAAGGTTAAAATGTCGTCTTCATTAACTTAACCTACGGTTTGACCTGTAATGTAAAGCACTTGGGTCCATTAAGTTTAAATAAGTAATGCAAAAGAAGACCTACCCTTTCTTCACTATCCGAGTGAGTCCAAATTGTGGCTGGGCCAAATTTATTCCTTAATGAAGAGCTTTTACCCTTTGCTTCTGTTGAGCTCATAAAAATGTCTCCAGGGTGCAGGAGTAGGAAGCCATTTACGGACAAATGAGCAAATGTACTCTTTTTCCTTGGATGAAATAAAGAAGAGTAGGCATTGTGTGCATGGGCCTTGCCTTAGAGCTCGTTGATGCAATATTGAAAGGTCGACGGTGTTATGGTCAACGTGAAGTTGGTGTTGCAATATTATTTACCTGCAGTGTTTATTCTGTTATTTCTACTGAGAAAATGTACTTAAAGTTTTTTTTCTGTTTAAAAGAATTGCTAAGCAATGTAAGGAATTAACGTTTACGATAAACATGTTTAGGTTGCAAATTAAGCAACTTAATTAGGAGGTAAATGTTTATGATAAACATATTAAGTAGAAATTTCTAGTCGAAGTTTTGTGTTTAAAATCTATTTAATAAGATAAGTGATGACTTGGTTTAACTGCTTACATGATAAATCCATAAATATATGTAGTTACAAGTATGCTTATGTTTATTCATAAACACTGTTAACCTTGCAAGAGTGAGTTTTTTAAACCAAGGTTTAAATTAAACCTAAGGAAAGCTCAAGAATTTTTGCATATTTTTGTATAAGGTTAACTCACGAAATTAACTTACTTTTATCTACTAAATGAGTGATAGTGAGGATGAAGTATCTTGTAAGGACGTTACTATAGTTCTGTTGGCGAAAGTAGCAGCTCATATAATACTATTTCTGCTATTCTTTCACCTGAAGATAGTTCGTAGTTGTGGCAACACATAACTACAAAAAGATCGAAGATTCTGATTCGAAAACTAAGTCCTGGTTTTTCTACTGTGAACATACAGTTTCACATTTTCATGCTTTTAATGTTCCTGAGACTAAGTGAGTAGATTTTGTTAGCCAACATTGGTAATAAAACGTATGCTTTGTTAAAGAGCTTGCGCACCTTCGATAAAACATTTTCGGAAATTGGCACATTATTTAGGAATGATCTGGATCCAACTTCTAGCTTTATAGCTGAGAGAATGGCGTTTCAAAAACGAGACCAGGCTCCTGGTGAATCAATTTCCTCCTACACTGGCTGGGAGGTAAGGTGTATGACTGAGCATTGCAATTTTGGCACGCTTCTAAAAGAAGTATTGCGGGTGTGATTTTGTGCCAGTATCAAAAGTTTAGAAAAAAGGAGTTAATGAGTTTGAAGGCAGGCTAGCTAACTTTTAATGAAGCCTGTGAAACTGTTCTTGATTTCGAATTTGCTGAGAAAAATGTTACTAGATTTGAGGCTGGGAACCCAACTTTTCACGTAAAGGAAAGGTTCCACACCTAAAAAAGACCTATAGTGTGCTTCTGCTGCGGCCGTCGAGGATACGTGAGGCCTGACTGCAGGTACAAGACACGTTCTTGTGAAGCCTTTGAGGCAGTAGGATACCTAAAGGTCCGTTGCAAGTCAGGAAATGCTGGCGTACCTCCTACTGATCTAAAACCAAAAAGGGTTCACCAGGTTCCAGTAAGAAGTCAAATTTTAAGCACGGCATGAAATAACAGAGGTAGAAGAATTGGAAAATTCTAATTGAAGTTGGGAAGGGAACATTTCAAATTCCTTATTAGTCAGATCCCTTATCTATCATTATGGAGAAGATATGCCCTAACCCTCCCCCACATGAGCCTCCTAAAATTATCTGTGGAGTGGGCATCAAGTAACACACCAACGAAAATGCCTTACAATGAGGAACAATAAGTTAAACTATAGCTATGTACAAAGCTTCAGATTTACGCACTACATGGAAAAATTTATTTTCGTGAAATTAGCCATCTACTTATAGCTAGTAAAGACAAATATATACGTTATTCACACCGTTTTTCAACAAGAAAACGTTTAGCTGTATCAGTATTAGTGACTTTTATGTTATCTTTCCACAAATGCCAGAAAACAGCCAAACTACCTTAGCTATAAAAGACACAATCATGGTCACCCTGCTCTTACACAGAGTGAGTCTAAAGTATAGACCCAGTGGATTTGGCATCCGCGTGATTTGGTTTAGCCACCAAACAACCATCAATCATTGGTATCCACGAAGGGGATCACGTATTGAGATCATCCATAGTGCCCCCTACCCTGCCTTTTTGCAGGAGGTACAGATGTATGACATGATTTAGATTAGGGGTTTGAATAACATCTCTGTAATGTGTGGTGCAGTGGCAACCCGGACCACTGCACTGTGACTGAGGTTGGCGCTAATGACCAAGTTGTCGACGCGCCATTAAGCCTCAATCCCCCCCCCCTACCCTGCCTCCCTTAAATAAATTTTCCACTTCCGGTTCCTTTAGGAATAAGGCAATGGTTCCAATTGGATGTGTTTGGAGATATGTGCGGGCAATCAAACCATGGTGAATCCAGTAAATGGCATGTAAATCGGTCCAGAATCGTGCGAGCTACGACCAATACACATTAGTGCAAATATTGAAATACTACCCTGACCACTTGTGTGAATCTGTTTAATGTACATAATAATTACAGTGGGGATGGGTCGGTAACCGAAACCGAATTTTCGGTTTTTACTGAAAACCGAAACCGATTCTAATTTTGTGTCGATTTTTCGTACAGTTTTGAAAAAATCAAAGATTTGATTTGTTGTTTTAGAATTTTAAATAATTATCGTTTTATCGTTTTATAGTCACACAAAAAAATAAAATAGGGAAGAGGAAAATGGTGCACAGCCAGGCCCATAGTCAATGACGCTTCTGGAAGTGAAAGATCGGAGCGAGTTGGAAGCTGTTACAAAAAAAAACTAGAAAAATCGGGTAGAAGAGGGGAAGATGGCAAAAACCAAAACCGAAACCGCGGTTTGTGGGCATGTAAAACCGAAACCAGAACCGAAGTCAAAAAAATGAAACTGACCCATCCCTAAATTACGGAATCGAAAAACTAAACGATGTTGATGAGGTGCGCAGCTTGCACAAGTTTGTGTACATGTTTGTAGCACATGTAGCATACTGCCATTCGGCCTATAGTAACTAGAAATGGAAATTGTATTTATTGGGAGGGGGAGTAAGGGGGGTGGGTCACCAGTGATTGATCTTAGGACGTAGTCCCCTCCGTGGTGACCAATGATCGATGGCTTTTGGTGGCTGAACGAAATCATGCGGCCATCAAACCCACTGCACTGAGCCGATACTTTTGATATTTATCTTGATAGGACGGACGTTAAGTTATCGTTGAATCTTGGCGGGCGACACACTAGCATGTGTCTTAACCAATGCTAGTAGGTTTCAAAATACGAACAATTGGGGAGCCATAAAGAACGCCGGAACATTTATCATGAAATTTTCTGTGGTCCTCTTCTCTACAGCAGTGAAGTTCGTATCGTTGGACGTCTCCGGCTTTTAACTGTTGGTGACTTTATAGGGCGTCTCTTTTGGCAGAGAATTTCTTGGTCTGAATAAAAAGTGGGCAAATGGAAGGTTGAGTGGTTGGTATTTACAGTTACGCTTGACATTTGAATGCTAGCTCCACTTCCATTACCACCTGAAAGGGATGGAGTTACTCGGGGAGCAAGAAACGAACCAACATTTAAAGCTGCACTTTAAAGATTGCTGCGCGTTTCGTTCGAAGGACAAAGTAGATTTGGTTGCCTGCAAGAACCAAGTGCGTTGAAAAAAAAATCCCTTTTCAAAAGGCAGCGTTCATTTCCTTAATGTGTATCGTGAAGGCCAAAAAGTGCGTGCGATGTCGACACTGTCTATTTCGTGTTGCTGAAAGAGGTGGAAATATTTTATGAAACTGCGAACGAGTCGGCATTAAACAAAGACGGGCCTTGTGCAATTTTAGTACCCATTGTTATTTTATGGTAAACTTGGCTCGAAAAAAAAGAGCAGTGATAAGGATAGTCTTTATATCTGGTAACGGGAGCACTCACATTGGCATTTAAAGTTTATGTACGACTACTCTTAGAACACATAGTCAGTTCTGGTCCCCATACCTTTGTAAGGACAATGATCTGGTCGAATCGAGATGGACGTAGCAATGGAGATAGACATATACATAATTGGGAGAACAAAACGGCGTAGATATCTAAATTCACCCATTTTTAGACGGGGCGGCTTTTTTTACCCGTCACTAGAAAAGCCGGCTTACAGTTTACAGTAGTTTGCTAAGCGTTTGAAATCGGAAGTACGAAATAAAAGAGAACTTTTTACTGTGAGCTTTTTAAAACTCAAAATATCGTCGTACGCACGAGGGAAGTCTGCCGAAAAATAGATACTCACCGACAGATCAAGCATTGTGCATCAGTCATCGATTTTTACGCATCAAAAGCGAACCTGGAAAGTTTGGGCATCAACAAACTGAATGTGGGTCGTTATGCAATATAAGAGCAAGTAATACTTTATGCCGTTCTTATTTAAGATGAGCGAAAATTGACTTTTGAAAGGAAATCGTACTGAAGATGCAAAAGATTTAGCGAAGTCCAAGATACCATAAATTAGAACTACAAGACTCAACATGCGTCTGTGAAAAAAAACAATCAATTCATTGTCTACATAATTTAATACGTTTGGTGCTTGTGCGCTAGTGTTCGTACCTCTACTGCTCGGGAACTAAGGCACCTACAAAGCTGACGTAGCGCCAAATGAAAGATAATAAAATTACAATTCGGATAAGCCTATTTTCATCTTTAAGTTGAATTTTTAAACCTCAAATGATCAAAAAACCTTCTGAAAACTGCTCATGACGTCAGAGTGCGATCAGTCAATATTGGGTTCCCACCAAAATACTGAAATAATTTCTCTGAGTTTTCCAAGTTTTCCAGAGCAGTTCAGATCAATTTCCAGGCTATATACCATAATTTTGTGAAGGAAATTTTTCACACATTTTACACCAGTTTTACTCGTTTTTATGGCTGACTCATTGCAAAAGTGTTGCCATATTTCATGAACTTTTTGGTGTCATCACAGAAGTACAAGGGTAAACTTTGTTTTACCATATTTTTAAACAAAATGTTTGATGCACTTAGGACTAGGCCTAAATGTGTGGCTTTGTTTTTTTCCCAGAATTTTCCAAGTTTTTTGTGAAAAGTTCTTTCTGATAAGTTTGCTTGAACAGTAATAATTACTGTTCAGGCAAAGTATTCAGAAAGAAATTTTATTGCAAAAAAAAAAAAAAAACCTAAAAGGATGACACGTAGAAAATGAAAATTGAAAAACAAGTTCTTGACTCATTAACAGAAAACTGCAACTGGCAGGGAAAGGTTGCCACTTATGCCAGTCCACAGATTAAAATAGAAAAAAAAATTAAAACACTACATGCGCTTGATCAGTGTTTGTACGAAGTTATGTGAGTGTATGTACTTAACGTTATAAAAAGCCAGCAAGTGCACATGTATACATTAAAATGCGACGTTTCGCAATGTATACATGTGCACTTGCTGGCTTTTTATAACGTTAACTACTTTTAGTGCTTTTATTCTGTCAAGTGTATGTACTTCGCACCATACTTATTATCAGCAATACTATATACTATAAATCGTAAAACACACCAGTGTTCCTGCAACTGGCTGGACGCATGGAAAGAGGTGTTAAAAGGTTATCAAACATTCGCCTTTCTGAAGAATCTATAGGTGCATGGATTGAGCGAGGAAAGAGAACGATTACCACGTAAAGTACACCTTTTCAACGAATGTGTCGCTTTGCTCTCTCAAACTTTCATTTGGCACTACTATCACTTTCGTAAAGGCCTTACTCCCGGAGCAGTAGGCATACAAACATCCAAACAAACCATACGTTTGATGTACATGAAATGCAGGCGCGCTGACGTATGTGACGAACGAACTGTGCGCAACCGTTGCAATTAGCTTCGAAATAATCAATACATCGATTTTGTGATGCTCTGGTAATCGAATAAACTACGTGATACAAGAATCGACGCTGTGAGCGAATGGAACGATATGGCTAGCATTTTATACATCTCTTCCTCTCAAATTAAAAGTCTGTTAACGACGACGAATTTTCACTGATACTCATTAGTCCATCGACATTTTTTTTTTGGGGGGGGGTTAATTAATTGCTTGTATTAATTGCTAGTGTGGAAACCAAGAAGCATGTTGCTTTCCATCTTTGTATATACGTTTGTGGACTTCAGGTTACCATTGAGAAAGGTTGGACAACTTCTAAGTTTGGCTGGAGCCTCTTACCAGGGTTTCGCCCCACTAGCGCGCTTGGCAGGGCGTCCGGCTAGTTATGGAAAATGCGTGGTTTTTATACAATCGGGTAATTGTGTTTTGTTTTCTGCCCAGTTAATGTATCTTGAATTTTCATAAGGATATTGGTTACTATCTGCCTCGTTAAATCTATTGTCTTATGATTTAGGATTAATTTTTTTAATGGCTGATGCTTCCTTGAATAGAAATAACTCTTTTAAAGGAAAACTTAAAAGATTCGAAAGATTAGCATCAATTGTCCTAATTTCTAATTCGTCACTGAAAACGAACGCAAACTGTCCCGGAGTTTCATGAAAGGCTAACGTATTTCAACGGGCGATGCACAAAATGTTATATCAACGAAAATGGACATCACCGGAACAAATGTTGTACATTTCCCAAACTAAGCTACATGTGGGAAGATAAGGAAGATAAGGCGAGCGTTAAGAATAAAACTTACTCCCCAGAAAAATGTTATCTAGTTGGAAATGTAGGCTTCTTAGCGTGCCGAAATGTGCTGAAATGTAGCTGGAAGTACAATGGTTTAAGTTTTTACTTTTTGCCCCAACATAGTGGCGACCAACAGTCTTAAGCCACACTACTTGAAGGTACAAATAGTACAACGGAAAAGCGTATCGTTACGTATTGCAATGAATTCCATAAGGGAATGACGAACTTGCCGAAAAAAAATCATTGCATTCAAAACTGGTGCGTATGTCAGTTAGTGTGAATTATTTAATGTCATAAATAGCACTTGCTATCGACAACACCACAAGGTCACTAATCTCTTTAACTTCGAATAAATCACATCGTTTGGTTTTAAAAGGAAAATGAGTCCGAGGAAAAGTTTACCATCTATCAGTGAGTTTACTCTGTTCGTTAAATTTCCCTCACTCTCGCAAAGTTACTGGTTTATAATATAAAGAAAATAAAACTGTAATACAATAGTCAAATTGAAATATGTATCTTGGAAAGTCATATCAAAGCATACTGTTGAGGTTGTTTGAATTGCACCCTACTGTTTCTGTGCCCCACACTTTGTATTTGTTGCCCTGGAGAGACGCAAGTCTTGTTTCTAGGTTGCACATTGGCCATGTATGTACTGTACCTTTGCGCAGTCACTTATACAGGCTTGGGTGGTGCTCAACCCCCTTGTGTTCTTGTGGTGGAGAGAAAGAGACGGTAGAACACTTCTTATTACGCTGTCCGGCCTGGGCTAGGATGCTCTCTTCCCCTCTCTCCAATCATGAGTCTTTGAGTGACGTACTTGCGGTTCCCTCCGCATCATAGTGGCTTACGGGGTGCTATTCGTGGTGTGATCCGTTTTTGTAAGGCATCGGCCCGTTTTTCAGGTTCGTATCCGGGGTGACCGATGTTGGCTCGTTTGCTGCACCATTTATGGTTTGTTCGGTGATGTGTTTGTTTTGGGTGGTAAGATTGTTTTAGGAATGACTTGTTTGCTAGTGTTAGAGTAGTCTTTAGTTTTAAGTTTAGTGTAGAGCATTTGGAATTGTGTCCTCTAGGCTCTCGTAGAGTATTAAATAAATAAATAAAGCATACTGATAAAGCATTGTTGCTCGATTATTGTTTGAGATTTCGGAAAACAAAGAAATGAGAACTTCTCTCTTCACCCTACAATGGGTGCTTCCGTTCGGTGCTGCTACACGAAATGACGGTAGGGCAATAAGAAAGTTGTAGCATGACTTTACAAAAATGTGCCGGTGTAAACGATTTAATGCACACTTTTGGTAGAGCGACGTCCGAGGAGGTGAAGAACATTCTCGGGGGCTTCGACTCCTCGGACGATTCCACATCTCCTCGGACGTCGATTTACCAAAAGTGTGCATTAAATCGCTTATCCCATCGGAACACCGGCCCATTGTTTCAAAATCCATGCTATAACAATGACTTAAAGTTTTATTGATGCGATGTACAGCGGAGCAAAGAAGCTTCTCATCCTGTTCGTCTGTCCGTAGCCATCCATGGTAACCGTAGATACCACTTTCCACGCGATAGTTTTCCTCATCAGTTAAGACAGAGGCGTTCACAACAATGCAGTAGGAAAGCTGAGGAAGCCTACAGATCAACAGAGGCTTCCTTACGGCACGAACGCCTTTGGTTAATACACTTATACAACGAGTCCGTTCTTCCTTATTACATCATCGTTGATACATTGTTGTTCAGTTCCGAATTGGCCTTAGGGCTTCGGGCAGATGACCAGGAGTGGTTAACGCTCGTTAAACCCTTTGAAACCCTTTGAATTGCTTGACCATTGTTGCTATTTTACACTGAGACATTGTTCCATTGTTAGTTGTTGAACTGAATTATTATTTTTTTTTTCTCGTGTGTGGCATGCAGTCTTCACGGCAGTAAGATGCACGGCAAACGATTTCATTGTTGTAGCAGTGTATCTTCACGAAATTAATGCATGGCAACAACAACGAAAGAGTTGTACAATTACGAGCTTTGTACAACTCTTTGATTGTTGCAGCCCTGCATTAATTTTGGGAAAATGCACGACAGCAACAATGAATTGGATTGTTGAAAACCGTGCAGTCTTATTACCATGAAGACTGCACGCCACAGAAGACAAAAAAAAAGGATAGATACGGTGACTTTAAAAATAATATTTCGTTGTTATCAAGCAATAAAAAATATAGCTAAGAAGCAAAAGTCAAGAAAAAAACTTTAAAATCTATAAAAACGTAAAAACTCGGAAAGCACAAGAATAAAAAAATAAAATCAATGTAAGGCAGCTTATAATCTGCCAATAGGGAACCTGACCTACTGACGTGCAGGGTCGAGTTCTCTATACTGGCAGTTTCTAAGATGTCTTTCGCCCATTTTATTTATTGTAGTGTGGCTCCTTGTGCAGTGGCTTATTGCTGTTTCTTTGTGGTAGATAACATCACGCCAAAACTGCTGAACCGAATCTAATGAAATTTTGTGCGACAACCCGACTCGGAGAGTGTTTTTTTTTCAGATCGAAAATCGGGTACCTTTTGGGCCGGAAATTAAGGAAAATCAATCTAAACCTGCTAGAAAACATTTTTTTTTTATTATTTGTTAGAAACTGTTAAACTTTTTTCTCGGGGGAGGGGGGTGGTTGACAGGAGAGGAAGAGAGGAGGACAATCCTTGTAACACCGTGAACTGAATAGAATTGAATATTTATTGAGCTTAAAGGCCTCTCCCCTCACTCTACACACGACTTACAAACTACTTACACACTGACATGGATTTCACATTAATAATGAGTTGTACACGCAAACAAAGAATGCAAGTTTTGAGGATCAACAATTCAGGTTCACGAGAACAT
>JAHWFP010014820.1:14270-89277 GCA_023313725.1 Lithobius niger | reverse complement strand
CTTTTTTTTTTTGGAACAATTTTCACATTCCCGTTGTCACGATGTGTTAAGATATTGACATCTTCACCAAAATTTGTTGCGATTTCATTTCCATGTTACTTGTTTTTGGGAGATCCATGCTCGTTCTAGTAACATTACTACAAGGAGATCGGCACACTTGTTTTCATTACAATACACCAAAAATAAATAAATAAATAAATAAAGCACAAAATTTTGTTTATAGTGTTTGGATAATGTGGGTGCTCTTACTCTTAACCAGGAAATTATGGCCAGGGATTGCTTAGATGTACACAAAACATAGCACTCTCTTAAATTACTTTTTTTTTTTCACAACTTCCAAATTACTGCATTTGTGGCAAAAGTTTTTACACCCAGGCACTTGCAACAAAAAGCTTATCATAAAAAAACAGTAACCGGTGTTTACAGTGGCATGAAACAGGTGGCGCTCGTAAAAACCAAACTATACTATACCACAATTCAGAACAAATTATTATCCGACTTTCAGTGAAAACTACACTTGCGTACACAAGTCATATAGGGCACGCTTACCATCTTCAAAAAACAAGCACTACGACAAGATCTTCACACATGTGAGAGCACTCAATTTAAAATTTGCGCAAGACGTGGAGCGACCACTCCATATCTTGCTTGCTTGGGGACACCAGATCAAGCAAGCTACTTAGCTCAGTGGTCGCGCCTTCTCTTGGGTGAATTTCGAATTGAGTATTCTCATGATGCGACTGAAGATCAGGTTGTGTTCGTTTTCTGAAGAAGGAGTAAGTTTCCTCTATTTAGTCGGAAGTGTAGTATTCACCGAAAATTTAAGGCTGAAAATTATTTGTTCTGAATTGTGGTATAGTGTCTTTGTGATGAAAATAAAGCCTAACTTTTGAAGTTTTGCCTGAAGACGACAATCAACAAGTTTTAAAATGGTCTTTCGCATTTATAGAGGAAAATGGACGTGATGCTAAGAACAAGAAATCAGTTTTGTCAAAAGTACTGTGAGCAATCTAATAAAACATGAAAATCAAACGCTGGCCTCACCTTTGCTCTCATCCATCGAGCTCTTTCGAGAGCCTGACGTCTCGCCAGCACTCCCTGCAAAAATACACACTTGGTCAATTCATTTGAACCAACACTATTGCAGTAAACTTTGGTACACTATCAGATCTTGTCAACAAACAAAAATTCCTGCAAACAACAGTTCTAATTTGCTAATTTAATGGTATACATTTGAAAAAAAGAGTATGTAGAAAAATCTGAAAAATTAACACTAAAGTCAAAACATAGCACTTTGTTCAGTTGCTTTGGCGAATTTTCGATGAACTTCTTATTAAATGATAGTATAAATTAATAAAAGCAACGTTCATCTTCATCGTGCTTCTTTCTAGTTGTAGTAGGAACTCTGTTTACATCTTGTCGAACTCTTACTTGCTTGGAAATTTGGCGTAGGTTCCTAGAAGTTATTTTTTCGGCATCCAAAGAAAATGAAAACAACCTCATCCTTGAATGTCTCAATTCTTGGCACGAGGACTTATCCTTCACCAAAGAAGATGAGAAAAAGAAATCCATCCCTTTCCTCGACTTACTAATCACAGACTCAAAGATGTAAACATCAAGTACCAACCATACAAGAAGTCAATGGCCACCAGTCGAGGTATCCCATTCACTTCAGGACACCCCATCCCCTAACTTAAAACCATAAACTCATCCCGAGCGCGCCCCGCCCCCCCCCCCCCCCCTCCATCTCCAAAATTCAAAAGCAAAGTTTCTCGCAGTAGGATACCCAGCAAATCTTGAACCAGTGCATCCAAAAAGCTGTGCACCGGAAACCGCAGATCAATGTTCCCATTATCAGTGACAACCACACGGTAGAGCAGAGTTCAACGAGCCAGCGTGTAGCCATAACCTACCTCAAAAACTACAGTGAACCCATTCGAGATACCCTCAAGCAACGAGGATTCTCCTGCTTCCTCAAAAACGGTGTAAATTTAAAAAAAAAGATGCTCTTAACGCCACATACTTCTACTCCCTGCAACCAAAATACTGGAATTCACCAGCCATCAGAAAGCAACGGCAGTAAGCAAGTTCATGAGACACAGATCATAGAAACAACAACACCCAACCCCCACACCTATTTCACCAGAAGCAAGACGAAAAGCCAAGCCTCACAATCAACACCAGAGGTACCACCAGCAGAACGCCATAAAACAATACCAAGAAAGGAACTGGCACCCCATTGTCCCAAAACCAAATGGGCTACCTACAAAATTCCCTGCAACGACTGCAACGCAGTTTACATTGGCAAAACACGAAGAGGAATCAATGTGAGCATCCTCGATCATATTTCGGCCACAAGATCTAAAGAGGCAGACCCAGAAAACGGTATAGTAGCACACCATCTAGAAACAACAATAGCCTTGGATGGCACGACAACATTACTCACCTCCAATTAAGCAAGAGACGCACACCTCAGGGCCCTGGAATCCATAGCGATACAGCACTTCGAAAAAGCCACGATTCACCTTATGAACATACACCCACCATCATTTCCCACCGTCAGTCAAAGGATACACCCAACCCTCACCAGACAACTCGAGAAGAAGTGGAGCACGCAACGCAACGAACATCGTAAAGATCAGTGGTCGGAGCGCGAGAGCGACGGTTTAAATTTCCAAGCAAGTACGAGTTCGACAAGATGTAAACAGAGTTCCTACTACAACTAGAAAGAAGTCTGATGAAGATGAACGTTGCTATTACTAATTAATTTTTACCATCATTTAATAAGAAGTTCATCGAAAATTCCCCAAAGCAACTGAACAAAGTGCTACGTTTTGACTTTTGCGTTAATTTTTCCGATTTTTCAACATGTCAAGCATTAGTCAAAGTAAAAACCTCCATCACATTTTCACGAAAAAGAGTATCGTCGTATATTCAGGATTATGCAGTAATGAAAAAAAAAAAAAAATAAAACAGAATTATTGGTAGAACTAAAGGCACAAAAAGGACAAAACTTACCGGTCTCCTGAGCTAATGAGGATAGCTGCGCAGATTGTTTTATGAGAGACACTCTATAGAAGTAATTTTGCCAGAAGTTTTCTTCACTGATACTGTAACAAAACAAGTCATCATGTACATCGATAGAGCTTAAAAAAAAAAGCAACTTTCATAATTTTGATTTTTTAGTTGCCTACACTGTTGCTGGATCAGATCCCTTTTGCTCCCATTTTTAAGACTAATTTTAAAATAGCCTTTTTAAAATTAAGACTCTCTTCAGCAAGATATAACGAACTGGCCGATCCTGGACGATTTTATGGTGTAAGGTTTGGACTGGCAATCGGATAATTTTCTTTAAAAAAAAACTATCGGAATGTTTTCGTCAATGGTTATAAAGATCATTAACGAACAAGTGAACAGTGGAGCTTGTAAAGCACAATTCCAACTGTAACTACAACAACACCATAGTAATTTAGCAATCAAGTTTTAAAACGAGTTCAGACTGATGGCATCGACAACACTCTTTGACAACCTGTTCCAGTCATCGGTCACTCGAGATAAAAAGTCTTAATGTAGTACGTAGCTTCTAAAGGCGAGATTGTGGTTTCTTCAATTGTCTTCAAGTAAGGTCCAAAATTGGTCTATGGCTATGTCACACAAGTTGTGTCGAACCTTGTACACTCAAGTTTTGGTCCGACGTAAGTTTTGTAGACAACACTAAATGAATCTCTGGAATACAGTATATCTCTGAATCTAAGCCTCACTTTTTTCCCCCCAGTTTTCAAACTAATAGTTCGGGTGCGGCTTACAATTGTGTGAAAAACCGAAGGTTCGGCTGTTTTACTTTGGTTGGTATTCATAATCACAAAAACTTAATGTAAATTCCGAGATCCACAGTCCAAAACGCACAACCAAAATTGTTCAAGCTGCCACTAAAACTTGCGAATTTTCGACAACACTTATACTGGTTGTCTTCCTCACGCAACAGTCTAAGAGACTTGCACCATATTGTCCACACTCCAGAACTCCACAACTCTGTCGCCTGACGAAGACAATAGTACAAGTGTTATAGAATATTCGCAAGTTTTAGTGGAAGCTTGAACAATTTTAGTTGTGCGTTTGTTGCCGCCCATCATTTTGGTTTCATCAAAATTTTGTAATTTACACTAAATTTCTTCACATGTAACAATGAGGGGTGTACTTCTTTTTGTGAGTAATTGACACCATCGGAGTTAGTGATGGTATCATTGTCTGTAGTCTAAACACTGAAGTTTGCTGTCAAAACATTCACAGTGTTGTTTACGGTTTAGGCCATTGAGCCGCTCTCATCTCTAAACCTTATTACTTCAGTTTTAATTTTTTAACCGTTTTTAAAGCTTTTTTTCCCGCCAGCTTTCCAACAGTTCAAACCCCAAGTTGAACTTTCTTTTCTTCAGAATATGTGGAAAAAAAGCAGGTTTCTTTATTTAAAAAAAAAATCCTTGAAATCCTAAACCTCATAAGACGCAAGGGAATTTGCTGAAGTGTTTTAATAAAAACACGGGACAACTTATTTTTCTTTTAAACTATGCAACTAACACAGCAGATAAGCTAAAATAGGGGATGCAGTATTTTTTTTCGAAAAATTATTTGCATGACAAATTTTGAGGCCGATTGGTTCTGCAAGTTATTGCACGGACGAGTGCTGTAGGAAAACCATTTTGGTGTATTTTTCCTTCGTATTTAACATGGTCTGTTTACAAAGTGCAGGCTTAAAAGCATGTGATGAAATTTTTTCTGCATCATTGGAGATAATGTTGCAATTTAAATGGAAAGGCTTTGTACGGATTGTTTGTCCTGGTTTATGAAAATGTTGAATTTGGAAGCAGTAAACAAGTCTGGTCACAACTGACAATCAAATAGCAGTTATTGGTTTGAAGTGAAATAGATGGTTTTCAAATTCTGAAATGGATTTGAAAACGATATGTTTCAATTTAAACCAAACAAACAATTCATTGAAACCAGAAAAAGTGGATGTTATGGAGATGACTGGAAAATCCAATCCAAGAGATAAAAAGTTTATCGCAGATTCTTTCTGAAGAAATTTATTCGTTTTATCTGAAGGAAGTATGAAAGTTCCAGGGTAAAAAGCCCCGGGATAAAAAAAATAAAACCATCATTGGAAGAAAAATTTGCTAGCTGCAATTGAATCCGAACTGTAAATACGTAATTACTAGCTGCATTCCACTTTTCAATGTTTATGGTACATTTTCAAGACTTTCACAGTTGACATATTCAAAAACTGCATCCTTAAGCTCCGTTACAACTCTTACCTTTTCGGAACAAGTTCGAACCGCATTTTATCCAAATTAGGATCCTCGGCTAGAGTAGCTTGAGCTACAGGAAACATCGAGTCGTAATTGAATTGAAAGGAAACTCCAGCAGGAGGACTGCGCAAGAAGTTACGGCGGTCCTGAAACAACAAATTGCAAGTGTGATGAACGAAACATAACGTAACATACTATATTCATGAAGAACTTATTTAATTACCAGTGGCAGTTTCAAAATTAAGAAACAAAAACCGTACAAAATTCAAGTAGGGCATTTTGAGAAGCAGTAAGTGGCAGCCACCAATCAATTGTCACAGGTAATGCTTTCCATTAAATAACAATTTTCACAGTCACAGTCTATTATGATGCAACTCTAATAGGTCCCAGTTTCATCTACTAGCAAGTTTTCGAAAGTTGTTCCTTGCTTTCTTCTTCAAACTTGGCCCACCAGAATCTCCTCAGGTGGAAAGTATGCGAGGCAATTCTGGTGGCCCAAGCCTGAAGTAGAAAACAAGTAACAGTTTTAATTTGCTAGTTGACGAAACTGGGAACTTTTCGTGTTTCATCATAATGGGCTAGAGTATTTCGCAAAAATCAAAGTAAAATGACCGAAAAATTGGTTTTCACTGATAACCAATTTTGTCAATAATTTGAAAATTTTTAATAAAAAACAGCACATAGTCGGCTAAATTGTAAATCACTAGCTACAGCCTATGCTACACACGGCTAGCCGAACAGGTGTGACGTTTTGGTGCGTCCCTTCGCCCAATCCTCTCACCTCAACACGTTAATTTTAATACCTTTAACCTATCCAAGGCCATTGTCTGATAGTACACTTCAACAGGTAGTATTTAATTAAAATCAAGTTCATACCGTCAGCAAAGTACCAAATACACCAAACCACAACGAAGAACACACAATAAAAATGTTTCTTTAAATTTTCGGTGACTGCCAATCAGTAGCTAAATGCCAGTCTCGAAGAAAGGGTGTCCCTCTCATGAATTTGATGGGCCCCACGTACAGAACGATCGACCAACTTGTGAAACCCCAGTTTTCAACAAGGATGAGTGAGAAGTGGAGCTCCGAACTGGAATGCCATTAAGTTTATAGATCAGTGGTCCCCTTCTCGCGTGCACGAATTTCAAAATGAATGAAATTGTAAACACCGGTAACTGGTTGTGTCGTTGTTTTGGATATTCTTCGTTGTAACTTGGTGTATTTAGTTTTTGCTGATAAACCAGAATGTCCACCAAAAACAATGATGTAGGCCAAATTCTTAATTAGCATCGAGTGTACTGGTTAGAACTTACCAACGAAAGGCTCATAATCTGCTGCTTCATATCCTCCTCTTCATTGTACCCAACCCACGGAGGGACGGCCGCTTCCGTTTGGGTTTGGCTCTTCTCTTGCACAAATGCCTCCTGCTCTTTATTGAAATCGCCCAAAATACTCTAAAAATATAAATAAGTGATTAATTAGTTTAGGCAATGTATTTAATAACCAGTTAAGTAATAAAGTGCAAGTGCAGATCAGGGGAAGTGAATCTCTCCACGGGTGAAGTTAGAAGTCCAGTGGCCAAAAAGTCTTGCTTCTTTTTAAGTTAAAACACACCCGAAAGAGGTTACCAACTGCATTTATTTCTAACATTCATAAGCACAACTGTAGAGGACAACAGAATAAAATCTTGTGTCGTATTTTCTAGCACATTTTTCTAGAAATATTGAGACTACAATGTGATAAGGCCAAACAATTTATTCATATTATATTGATAACTTCTGTGGACAAATTTCTTTTACCCCCAGTAGCATACCGCAGCACTTAGTACATTTAGGTAGTTTCATAGTTGTTCCATTGAGAATGTTTATATCAAAAACTGTCATCCAGAGCTATAGAATCAGTAGATCTTGAACAGTGGATCTTGGAAAACACTCTACTGACAGGTCTGTAGTAAAGCAAAGCAACTTGTCCGTTAATCCCTTAGTGACTAAATGAACATCTAACACAGTATTGAAGAGAACTAAGTAGAGCGACGAAAAGTGAACAAAACAAAGCAGTGAAAAGTGCCCAGGTATCCAAGCCGAGAAGAGAGATAGAGGCTTATCGCTGGGCTTCTAAAACAAAATTATCGGTGCAGCTTTCGCACACACAATCAGAAACAATATATTTGAAGTATAGCCATTGAAAACAACGCACAATTGAGCAAAATTTCAAAAGTACAAAGCTGTAACGATACCTTAGCGTTCGAGTCAATTTCGAGTCAATTTCTTGCTGATGAAGTATAAACCATGCGCCACGGCTGTATGTGCGTATCACGTGACTTGGCTAGTCCACTCAGATGGCCAAACGCCACTATTCTCGTTCATCAGGCTAACTCATGATGACATTACGGCAAACAGCCGTGGCTCGTGGTATAGTCACAGCCAACAGAAACCGCTAATTTCAGATATCACAAGGGCACTTGACAGGGAAGACGGTGCGCAAATCCTGAAGAAGACAGTCGGCTGTGACTGCGCAGTGCGCATTACCAGTAAGACAGTGACTATCAAAATTCACTCAGACATCATTATATCTTTGTACTTTTGAAATTGTGCGCAATTGTGCTTTGTTTTACAATGGCTAGTATTTTCAAAGTTGACAACCAACGTTTTTTATTTGCAAAGCTTAGTTTTTTTTTAATTTATCTTAACCCTTGACCACTACAAATTGCTGAATTATGAATTTCCTGGAACCTGAGAGCAACGAGCAAACCGCAGCTGAATCATGGACTGTACCCTAACCAGAGGACAGAAGCTGTCCCTGACCTAGAGTACATGAAAGCTTCTAAAAAAAAGACAACAGCATTAGTATCGAGTTTGAAGTGTTTAAGGGACACAAACACTACCCTAATTATAGACGAAATCAAGAAGAAATCAAACATCGCTACAGGTGCAGCCTAATGGTGCACTGCAGGTTCACTTGAGATAACCAAGACTTTCTCAAAGACTTTTCCTTGGGAATTAGTAATGCGGTCTCGCTTCAAGATTGTGATAGTCTCGCTTCCAGCAAGGCAGGGAGAGCTTCCACGAAAGAGCTTTTTTGCACACTACAGCTCCTTCTGGAATGCTTGGTTTTGGTACCACATTACGGTTAAAAGTAACAGCTGAATGCTGCGTGATATGCAAAAAGTTTGTTGTGCGGCGGTAAAGCATTCCGCATGCCTTCAAAATGTTATTACAACAGGAAGCAAGCTACATAAGGTGTCAAGAATCCAAAAGCAGTACGTTTTTCGTAGGTCGTATCTGAAAATAAGTTGTGGAATACACTGTGTCTACGCGCTAAATTCAAAAGGTTTGCAACAAGTAGCACTTTGGGAATTCTGGACAAACATTTGCATTATCTCTTTGTGAAAAACACAGTTTGTGTTTGTCAGCCTGTTGTTTCTGAGTTACATCTAATTGTTGTTTGCCTAGAAATTGAATTAGGTGCTCCTCTCCAATGATCTTTATGGGCGCTAGCATGAGTGGGAGCGGCGCTCATAGGCCTATTCAGTCTGGAGCGAAAATAGCTTTTAGAGAAAGATGGACAAAATGTTGGTTGCATAAAGTAAATCTTTGCTCCAGATGGAGTAAGTCTATGATCTCCGCTCGCACCCATAAAGATCAGTGAAGAGGATAGCCTGGTTCGGATTCTAGGAAACCATCAGCATGATGAAACTCATAAGCAACAGACTCCTCTACAAGCTGACAAACACAACCGGTGTTTTGTTTAAATAGACAGTGAAAATGTTTGTCGAAAATCCAACAACGCAACTTGTAAACGTTTTGAATGTGGCGTAGTGTTTTTCTACAATGATTCCTGAAATTCAAAGTTATCAAACCACACGGTAAAAATAAGTTATTCGCAAACATACCACTGCCTAATTCCTATCATCTCACTTCATACCCCTTACGCAAGCAACAAGGCCTAGCAAGCTAGTATTTTTTCGACGATAACACTTTTTGCTAGGTGCAGCAACCAGAGGGGAGGGAGGGAAAAAAAGAAGGACAATTTGTACTGGCTTCGAAGCCAAAGTAAAGGAGCCCCAGAAATATCGGCATGAACTTACTTCAACTTTTCGATACAACTAAAGTAGTGTAGAATCTTATATTATTTCAAAGTCAGGTTTACGTCTTGTAAATCTTTGCGAAGCCCAACAAATACCGTACATCTAGAAACACGGAAAACGTGTTTGCATCCTGGATCCAATGGGGAAGCTTGAGAGCAAAACGGGGGGGCCATGACACCCATTTTGTACCAGGCACTTACTTACTTAGAACCACTTGCGCACAATTTTCGTACACTGATAGGTAGAAGTGAAAGAGGAGAGTCGTTCACTTCTGACCTCACATTTTCTTGGTTTTTTTTTTACCGCCAAAATACGAACACAATTCATTAATTTTTTTGCGAAGTGATTAAGAAAATCCATTGAGGCTAATAAATACCGTAAATTGCCTGTTACATGCCCATGGGCTATAACAATTATTTCGATCAAAAAAAGGATAGGCGGATGGGGTAACAAATCATAATTAATTTTCTGAAACTTACTTCTGCCCAAGTACGGTGTTTAGGCCTACCGCCATTTGGTATATTTGAAGTCAAAATCCGTAAAAAATTGACGAAGTTATCGCATTTTCACAGGATTCGAGTACATGTTGCATACTCGTCTCGGCTCGAAATCTTTCGAGTATCACACACCCGTGTTGAGGGTATAGTATGTCTTTAAAGCTGCACAAACATTAATAATGGTATCGGATTGACAATACATTTCTACCCGATGCTGGCAGCCAAGCCTTAGTTTAAAATTTTTTGGCCGAGTGCAAACTATTGTGCTCCCGAGTGCCTGGGTACAATACAATTTTCTCGCTTGGGGTGTCATGTTGCAACAATTGTTTCAAATTTTCTAGGTTCTGCAGCTTTCTAAAAAGACATTTGATGGAAGATTGTCTCGACGTTTGTTTTTTCCTTACACCCATTGACTCATAAGAAAATATGCAAGTACTTGAAACTTGATTAAAGTATTAAAACTTGATGGCTAACGCATAACTTTAAAAAAAGACAGCCGAGAACAATAGGGCCTACATTCTCTTGTAGAGCAATCTTGAAGTAACATTTGACTACGGTTGAAAAGGAATTTCCAGTAAAAAAAATAATTTTTCCAGCTTAGAACAACAAAACTATGCCAGCATTTTCTAGTAACCACATTTTTAAACGTTTTTTTCCCTAGTGTCCGTATGAACCGATTAATACAACTAACTACCATAATATTGCAATTTAACTGTGGATTAAAGTCTACCAATGTAAACAACCATCACTTGTTTGCAAGTTTTGATATGGCTAAGCTATTAGAAAGATATTTTGTTGTTTGTACGAGTATCGGACTTTAAGTAGAGGTGGGCGTGCCAACGGTGCCACGACCTAACCTTCGGTGCATCCATGGTGCTTATTTCAAAAGCAACACTACTGGAAGAGCAATTACAATGTCGCTGCATGCTGTTTTTTGAATGTCTTTCCTGGTGATGAATCATGATCATGGGAGTTGCTTTGCTGCTGCTGTTGTTATGTGCCAATGCCTGTGTAACTAGCATAATACGCCAAGCAATAGTCTTGTCACCTTTAGCAGCACAACTGATGAGCCAGGGATTTGCTTTATTGTTTACCAGGTTGACTTCGCCTGACCATTCTTGATTTTCCTGATTTAAATTTTCAAGTTTGCTTCCAGGTACAAACACTACAAATTTTCAAGTCAAACACAACAAAAATATAAATAAACAAATAAAAAAAAGACTGAAAAAAAAATTAAGTTAATTCCCGCAATTTTTTTTTTAATTCTGAAATAGATAAAGCGCTTCTGACTTTAGAGTAAATGTTGCATTAAAGTCAGGGCTCATGAAATGAGTTCACCAATTCATACAAAAAATGGTACTGAAGACTAAAGGACGCCACAATATTATTGTGCTCATGAACAGAAAATGAGCATTAAGAAACTGCAGACAATCCTTTGTATACCTATAAAGCTGCATGATATCCCAACACAGCACACCAAGAGTGTGGTAGGAGGGGGAGGGGAGACAAAAACGAATGAAGGTTAACAAATATGTGACCCAAGAAAATAAAGCAGTTTTCGTAGTTAAAAAAAAAAGCAAATAGGCTTATTAAAGTTTCTAACGAAAACCTGCAATTGGCATTTACAATGATATGCAAAAGACATCTCGAACCATTAAAAAACAAAAAGATGATACAATTTTCTGCGAGGTTGGGTTGAGAAGCACACAAAAAGCCCACTGACAGGGCCTGACACCCCCCGCAAGCAAAGAACATCAACACGATTGCCGAATTTTCAACACAATTTTATGCGTCTTGATCACAGACAAGTAAAATGTAAAAACACCAAAATAAATGGGAAAGCCACATCATAACAACTCCATAGTGCCACCATCTTTAAAATTGGTGTCACAAAATTTTTGGATTTCGTGACGTCAATTTTAAGATGGTGGAACTATCGAGTTGTTATGATGTGGCTTTTCCATTTATTTTGGTGTTTTTACATTTTACTTGTCTGTGATCAAGACACATAAAATTGTGTTGAAAATTTATCAATCGTGTTAATGTCCTTTGCTTGCGAGTGTCAGGCCCTGTCAGTGGACTTCTTGTGTTCTAAAAAACACAATACATACCACAACTTTCCGAGGAAGGTGCACGATGAATTTTCACCAAAAATTTAAAGAACTATTACCGTGTTTTCCTATTGTGGTATTGCGTTTATTACTTGTTCAAGATAAAAGTTTATGAGGCATCAAAATTGTTGAATTTTCACAATTTTGCACGGGGAAAGAGATGGAATGCAGCACTCCCCCAAGAAACTTCAGGGTGGCGTTCAAAAGCTCTCGATGAAATTCCCTGAATTTTCCAGGTTTTCCAGACCAATACTGACACTTTTCCCTGAATTTTTTTTGGTAGAAGGATGGTGCTGTACAGAAGTACAAATTTTTTTTTTTCACATTGCAATAACTATATCGTTTTGCTTAGCTAAATCAAAAATTGCACCACCCTAACTGGTGTAGGTAGAGTAGGAACAGGCCAGAATCTGAACAAAACTAGAACCGCACTGACGCCCACATTACTTAGGCCTAAGGTGTTTTCACTTATTCAAAAATGAAACTAAAAGTTTAAATTGAAATAAAGTGAAAGTTTTAGAAGTGAATAATTAATGCGAATTAGCTATTTTTTATAGGTGAAAGAGACTTTCCAGAACTGTTCAAATTCCCCGAGTTTCAGTATATATTTATCAAATTCCCTGATTTTTTCCTGAATTTTCCAGACTTGATAAATTCCCTGAATTTTCCCAGTTTTCCCTGTGTCCAGGCAGAACGCCACCCTGAACTTAGTCCCATTAGCTGATTACTTGACCCTCATTTTTTATTCTCTCCCTCAGAACATAGTTCCTGAATGCGTCACAACACTGCAGCGTACCACTAGCAACCCAAAGAATACATCTTCACGTTTACCTTTGTTTTCTTCTTTGGGTAGCTATCCACCTGTGTAACTATGAATCCAGTTCTTTCCAACAGTTACAAACATTACATACTGCATACCTCAACAATTCAAAGCAAACAGGCAAAAATTATTGTGTTTTAAAAGATCGCAGTTTGGTCTTTCTTTAGTTCTTGAAAATTTTTACCATGCATAAGGCGAAATAGTTTTAGTTATATACGATTCGGGGGGGGGGGGGGGGATACACATTAAAAACCAAACGACTATACGATAGTTACAAGGGTAGCAGCAGTTACCAGGTGCAGAGGGTGCAAGAGGTGCATCCGCTACAATCACAGCCGCTTTAGTAGCCTACACGCAATGGGATGAAAGGGACAATGGTCAGTTTACGTTTAAACTCTGTTCCCAATTAACAATTCCCGTTTTAATTTCTCTACCCCACGTTAGCATTAAAATACCCCGTAGTTAGTTCCACCAACTGTGCTGCGTATGACTTGTGCAAGTGTGTGGCTGTGGTCAATGGTTCTGCTGCCCGGTTCACAACAAAACCAAAAACCAACCAACCAACCAACATCCGATTTTACATGGGCTACCGACCATTGTAATGCCAGTCATTTTTTTGGGGGGGGGGGGGGGGCCCGCCCGGGTTGCACGTCCTAATGTTTCGCTATCGAGCAAATTCTGTGGTAGCTAAGCTGCTGATGTTCCATACAGCAAAGCCTCTACCTTTTCCAAACCTACTGGTAAAATGAGAGACTGTCAAGGTTCTTTAGCAGCCAACATTTAATTTGGTCAAAACTCTCAACCATCTTCACCCATATTAATCAATCGGACATTTCCTGCTCTTATCCACAGGTTAGCCCCTCCTTTCTGCTTCAAAAAGGCTTGGCCAAACTCTGAACTGGGCATGTTTATAGGCCGTGAGATTCCTTCCGATGCTCTAAAAAATTACAATAACTAAAAAAACCCTTATTCCGTTGTCGACTTCTAAGTTCAGCCAACCCTGACCGACAGGATGTTTTGGTGTGCACTGCCCGAACGATTACAACGGGAAGTTTCAAACAGCGTTGAAACAGTGTACAAACAAAGTTTTAAAAAAACCGTAAGTCACTTAGTTCTAGTGGCAAAATAAATTGTGAACTTCACTTGCAAAGTCAAGAGGGAGAAGCGATTAAAAAAAAACGGAAAAAAATAATAGCGTAATTTCCCTCACCCTTTGCAAATTTACCCACGGAACTCGGAGGAGTAGCGGATGTGCTAAATTCCGAATTCTGTTCTTCCATGAGGAGTCATTAGCTGAGCCAGGCCTGGACAAGGTTGACAACTAATTGAAAAGACACTACATTCAAATATTTGAAGCAACATACTACAGCAATTCAGGAGAATGAGGAAAGGTCATACATAAACAACGGAGTAAGCCAAAAAAATAAAAAGCAAAAATGGGAAAGGGGGGGGGGGGGGTGATAGCGTAAAAATGTCTACATCCTAATATTTGTACCATTTTAGGGGTGTATGCACCGCATGTATAACCTAACACTTCAACTACTGAGTGCAGCCAAATAGGCATTTGGGATGTATGATACTGGTAAGCAGAGCTCTTACTTACTGGCACATAAAGTAGAAAAAAAAAAAAATTCTGGACAAAATGCAATAACTTAACCACTCTCATTTATCAAATTTCTTGTCGCGACAAGAGCTTTCCTGTGGTGGCAAGAAAGACTCACGTTTACAATGCTACACAAATTTGTACCAATTGGGCCCCTAGTATTTCACCCTTCACAAAGGGTGACAAGAAATGTCAAGACGCCTTGGAGGTAAGGAACCCAGGTAGTGAGATGGGGCTTAGCTTCTAAGCCGGTTTCACGTGGTGGTTGGTGAACTGTTGCTATCAGGGAAAGCTAAGGGTTTTTGAAATTTAAAATAGGTGGAAAATTAGACTTCTGTCTTATTTGTTGTTTTATTATTTGTGTTAGGGACACATTCAAGCGTAACAATTTTTTTTAACTAACACAATTACATCATCGTCTTCATACTCCAGGCAACACCATACTCCACTGGGGTGCACTGTGAGAAGGAGCTGCCACAAGTGGCTAGAATAGCAGCTCGTTTGCCACGTGTCGGGGAGACGAAGATGCAAAAACTTGGGGAGTGGGGGGGGGAGATTTTGGCCCAACTAGCTGACACTAGAAGCAATATCCAGCAGCCCAACAGTCCCCCCACCCCCTCTCCAACAGAGATGTTAACCCATACATTCTTGCAAGAATTCAGTGATCAACTCATTTGGTTTAATTTACAAATCTGACACCAACAATACATAATGACACCCTGAGACTATTAGAGCATATGACCTAGCTGTTAATAAAAACTGCCCACTAATGGAGAAAATAGAACACGCTAGCATTTGCAGTATAATTACCGATAGTTGATAATACGAAAACTGGTTTTTAATTTTCAGCTAAAAATAAGGCAAAGAAACGTTAGAACAGCAAGCTCAATAAATTGGCTCAACACTGGGCCCTACACGCGGACTTTGGGGAGACATTGACCTTTTGTTAAAGGTGATACGGATAAAAATTTAAGATTTATTTTAATAATCAAATGCAGAATTGAGAAAATTGAATCTGTTTATTAAAGTGCTGTTGTGCTTTATGAGTTAAAAATATTCTTAAAGCAACATTCTGAAATGTACATTTGATTATTTACATTAATAATCCAAAATTTTTATTCTCTCCCTTTTAACATGTGAAAGAAACTCCAATCATTATCACATAACACTTCTGTAATCCATGCGGGATTGCGGGTGAATAATTGTTGGCTCATCACCATTGTTAGCAGATCTTTATTCTTCAGTATATGCCTTTCGTCTGGCATTCACAATGAAAACAATAAAACTGATCGTTCAGATCCCACAACTACTGAATGGCTCTACAACATGAAAAAGTGGTCTCTTCGAGGATGAAGGAGAACATCGTGTTTCAGATTTTAAGTAGGTGCAGTCGGTTTTTCTGAAACGGTCGCAGAACAAGACCAATAATAAGTGAACAGTTGTCAAATTTACGTGTGGATTTCCACTTTTACTCTTGCACAAAATTACGTAGGTTTTGGTACAGCTATACCTTCCATACTTATCTTACAGCCAAGTTTGGTCAAAAAATATTGACTAGGAACAGCGATATTATTTGTTTTAGTTTTGCTGGCACGAGGACTTCAATCGTATATACACATAGCTAGCTGTGTATGATAATTATTCAGTTTTTTTTTTGTTTGGGGGGGGGGGGGGGAGAAGGAACAGGAAGGGTCCAAAAAAACCATTACCAACCGCAAAAAAGTGTGATGCCAGCCTTGGTTTTGGTTAAGTCGTTCCACACCACAACCTAAACCTAAGCAAGGCCTGCTTGTCCAATCCTCGTGCGACCACTTCCAGACAACTGGCCCGCCCGCTTCACATGGAAATTCATGAATCAGCAGTTCACAGCATCTTCTAGACCCACCAGTAATCCCTGCTTCTACATCATTTTAAGTAATTCAATAGTATCCCCCCTTTCCTTGACCTCTGTGTGTCTGTTATCAATATCATGTGGCCATAACGATTAAGGCGCTATTCAAGTGATCTGGGGGCGAACTGGGTAGCCGGTTCGAATCCGGGTCATGCCACTCCGACGAAACGTAAGTGCATGAAGGTGGCTTAATGAACTACGTTATTTCTAGTGTATGATTTTCGCTGTTGGCTAATTTCCAATTTTCCTTTTCATCAATATCATCACAAAGAAAAGTCTTAGCGATCCTTACAGGTTGTCTGGCTGCCTTCAGCCTCTTCTTCTGTCACAACTTTCACAAGGTAGAATTAGAAAATCTGTGTGACTATAGCTGAAAAGCGCACTGCACACACACTTGCGGAAGTTTGGCATCGAATACTCAATTTTACAAATCTCGGGTCTTTCCATTCAGTTATTCCAATAATTGAAGTTATTTACAAAAACATCGTGGGAAATAAACAATTTGTCAGTGCAATTCTTGTTGCAGGCAGAAGAAGTAGGAAATACTGCCACAAAATAAATATTTTGTTACCAAAATGCATTCTTCACAAACACCCCACACAAAAAAAAATAGTCACAAGTACACCTCCTGTTTTCTAGAATAACGTCACACAACAGAATTTTCATTGATTCAGAAATATTCATGTTGTTGCTAATTTTCGATAGTCATTTAAACACTAGTTGTTATGTATTCAAAAGCCGACTATTTTCATCGGGCTTCCTGCAAAGTCCATGTAGACAATGCAACATGGTCTACATTGGGGAGACAAGGTTAGGCATTAACTAACGCATACTTGATCACATCATTGCATCAAGAACTCGAGAACACAAAAATGGGGTAGGTGGCCACTGTGACACCACCGAAAACCAAATCAACTGGAAGGGAACACAAACATTGATCGAATTCAACTCAACATTTGACCAGCATTTAAGAGTGCTTTAATCACTAGCCATCAGGCACCATGAAAACAAAGGAGTAAAATATATGAATTTACAACCGCCATTACATCCCTTCATCCACAATCAATCTCGTACACACAAAACTACAAGAAAAAAGTAACAACAGCGCTAGAGCATAAAGATCAGTGGTTGCACGCACGAGATTCAAAAACAAACAACGAACGATAAGCAGTAGAGTCCAAAATGCAGGAAGCCTGATGAAGATAGTCTGCAATTGAACACATAACTATGTGTTTAAATGATTATCGAAAATTAGCAGTACCGTAAATTAGTGGTGAATCAATTGAAGTTCGAGTATTTGCATAAATCACACAAGATTATTTTATCAGTGGTTATTGCCATGTAGGAGATCAAAACAGCTGTATTGTTCACATGCAGTAATGGATTAAGTGTGCTGTCCTTGCTCATCTGTGGCGCAACAAAACACCACAGTTGTCAGCTCCCACATTTTATAATTTAGGGAGTTGTGCCCTCAGGGATACGGAAGAAGATGAAGCAAGGGTAAAACAATTTATCTTATCACCGTACAAAATCCTAGTCGAGCCAGCAGACTGTGGCAGAGTAGGTAGCAAAGGGTTGGAATATATGGGTTGGAGAGAGAGGTGGTCAGATAATACTAAAAGCAGCCTCCATTTTCAAGCCAGGCGAGTGATTTCCCAGTTGAGAATACAACGGCACAACGAACTAGACTTGGCGACATCCTTTAGGCTACCATGACAGTACAGGCCAAAAACAAGAGGCTGGGATTGAAAACAAGAGGTTAGGTCTAATTTCCTCCAAGTTCCCCTTCAGGGATACCCACTTTCTAGTTTACCATTTACACTTCTGCAACAATGCTTAGTAGCAGGTCACATTTTCAAGCTGGTCAGCAAACATCTTTGGTTGAATTGCAGTCTTCAACCAAATCCTTTTCAAGCCTACAATTTGGGTACAAATGTTTTAAGAAAGTTTGTGAATTTATTACAGTACTGCGCCGGCATTTAAATTTAGGAGCCTGCAAATTGCGCATGTAGTTTAAGTCTAGGTAACAAATACACCAGGTGCACGAACAGGTATAACCTAACTAGCAGGGTTGCAGAAATTGCCCGTTTTTCTCGGGATATTTCTGGATCTG
This sequence comes from Lithobius niger, assembly GCA_023313725.1. Lineage (NCBI taxonomy): Eukaryota > Metazoa > Arthropoda > Chilopoda > Lithobiomorpha > Lithobiidae > Lithobius > Lithobius niger. The sequence continues at coordinate 70,852 of JAHWFP010014820.1, read as the reverse complement.
GAAGTTTTCTAAAGTAACGCACATACCATAATGATAAATGTATGGAATCTTGTGAAAGTTCACAGAAAATTTGATACAATTTCTTATCTTAGTCTTGAATTAGGCCTTCAAAAAGAAATTCTTGGTGCAACATTTTCAAATCCAGTCGTATTTTTTTCCAGGCAGTCATAAATAGTGATCTGAATAGCCTTTTTATACGGTTAGCAGATTTTTTCACTGATAATTAATTTTTTTTAGAAAAAATTGTGCGTGTGTCATTGCTGCCATTCTTGAAAACTGTCATGCTGTTAAGTAAAGAGTGTAGCCCACAAAGAGCAAAATAAGAAATGATTTAACTTACATTTTCCTCAACAGTGTGCTTTAAATGCTTAGCCGTGTCAGTGACGGTCTTCCCAGCTTTCTTCCCGACGGAAAACAAGAAGCCTGCAATCATATCCGAAAGCCATAGTCATTCATACCATCATAAAACTCTCATTTAATGTGCTGCTATAAAACTAAACAAAAAGCGAGCAGTCCACGAGAATTGTGGATCAATAAACACAACAGAAAAAGATCACGAATAGAAGTTAAACATGTGCACGCATTATACTAGTACAACAGACTCTAGTACATAGAAATAAAAACAATACCATAACACACTCACACAGACAGAAATACACATTTTGGCTATTGTCAAAAATAGAATTGGAAGCAAACAAACGATGGAGATTTTTACTATGAAAGTTTACATTACGATCCGGAACTACTCGTTCGTTACGTACCATATTCATTTTCAAAAAGTCTGAAATACGTTTAAACAATATCTAGCAAATTTTTGACAGCTTAATCAGTGGATGATAGGACAGTCCTTATCTGTCTGCTTCAGGTTCAGTTCATTTTCATATCACTATTACATCTTCGTTTGTGGTTTTGAGATTTGGCGCTTGCTGTAGCCCTCTGTAATAGTATTGTTATTAGTTCCAATGCTTCCAGAGCCAAGCACTAGAGTCTTTATTGACTAGATGACTAATGCTGGGGTGCAACGGTTCTTGTTAATTTTGGCGTTTATTCTTGCATGTTCCTGGATAGCAAGAGATTCTAGACCACGCAAATGCAAGTCACTCCTTGCGTTTGAAACCAGGAGAGTTTTTGTGTTTTTCCATTCAATACGCTGTTCAGTCTCCATGCAGTGAGTAGCTATGCTACTCGTCACTATCTTATTTCTCGTGCTTGCATGATGTTGGTTCATTCTCGTGTGGATTCATTTCCTAGTCTCACCTATGTATGTGGCCTCACACCCACCGCATGGGATACTGTCACAAACACGAAAGAAGGAATTTTGTCCTAATACACATGAACAATGTAGTGTTGAATTATCTCCTTTTTGTGTCAGTCTTACTTTGGGATAGGAAGGACTTTTAATGGTGAACTGGAGATTTTATTGTTGTTTTGTCCGAATATTCATGAACAAGTGTTGAACTATCTCCTTTTCTCACAGTCTTGTTTTGGGACAGGAATTCCTCTTTTAATAGGGAACTGGAGATTGTATTGTTTTGTCTCAATGCATATGAACAAGGTTGCGTTTAATTATCTCCTTTTTGTCTCAGTCTTGCTTTGGGGTAGAAGGTCATCTTTTGTCAGTGAACTGTAGCTTTTCTGTAGTTTTGTCCCAATACACATGAACAATGTGGTGTTGAATTATCTCTTTTTGTCTCAGTCTTGCTTTGGGATAGGAAGTCATCTTTTAATGGTGAACTAGAGATTTTATTTTTCTTTTGCCCCAATACGCATGAACAATGTTGTGTTGAATTATCCCTTTTGTCTAAGTCTTGCTTTGGGAGACAACGTTATCTTTTGATGGTGAACTGGAGATTTTATTGTGGTTTTGTCCCAATGCACATGAACAAAATTATTTCTTGTTAGTCCTTTTTGTCTCGCACGAAGACTAGTTAGCTGTTCGGCTTTTTAAGGATTCAGTCATTTCCATCATCGGTTAGCAACATCTGCTTTTGAAAAATAAAAGGTCTCGCTAGCTAGGGCAAACTAAACAAAAAGAGGGAATGCATGTACACCACAAACCATGCATTAAACGCCTTGAGCGTACGCAATTGATTTGACAAAAACCAGGGTTGGGTGTTAAAAGCATAATCATTTTCAACATAGCCTACTACCATTCATTGTGACGCTCAACCCAAATCTTCGTCGAAATACATCTGCCAAGGGCACATTTTCAGTTAAAATGCAGGGAAGTTCTCGTGAAACCATCACCTTCTTCAGGCACACTCACTTAACAGTTCACCACATATCACCAGATATTTATACGTGGGAGAGAAGATCGTTACACTCCACTACATTTAAAAGTCCAGCACCGTCTCAGTGGCCAGTGGAATCTGAGCTTTGCATCTCAGTGCGCCTACAAAGCATGCTGCCCCACTTCATGGTGAGTTGGTTGCTAATATAGATGAGGGCATCACAATTTAGGCAATGTTGGGGCACGAAGGATCCTGCAAATTCATAAAGTGGCACACCTCTTTTCTGAAAGTGTTGGATGGCCGATTGTTTCCATTGCCCAGAGGTATGGCACGTTCGACAAGAATTACTGGAAAGCCTATACTCCAAGGTCCATCATTTTCTGGCATTAGATAAAAGCTTTGGCTACTGTACTTCAAATGATTTCAGAAAAGAGGTTAAAGAAGTGGTAGCAGTAGTGTGAGGAAAAGTGCACATAATTTGCAAATTTTTTCACATATCAAAATGTTGTCAATTTTCATATTTTTCACACATCAAACCTTAATTTTTCCACATTTTGCAATTTAGATTTGAGTTTCTAAGTCTTAGACTATAAGACCATTTTTTTTTTACAGCTGGAAGAAGTTTGCAGCTTGCTGTCAGTTTCACCTACCACAAAGTCAAGCTAAGCTTAATCAGCACACCACTCCTCAGACTGACTGATGTGCCGGAGGAGTTGGGCAACCCATGCAACGAGCCGCCGACTCACTGGATACAGACAGGATCCCGACGGTAAAGAAGTAGGCAGAATTACAGACATGATGTTTGCTAGCAATGGAAGATGCAAAGTTATTGCATGTTTTTATTTCACATTTTTTCACAATTTATCACATGCTTTTTAAAGCATATAATATTATTAATAATAATAATACATTATCACAGATTTTTTTTCACATTTTCACACACACCATTGAGTGGGCTAAATAAACAATTACTAACTTACTAAACTAAAAAAATATAATGTAGCTAACATTATGACTTGCTAAAGACGACACGTGAACATCATTAGACCCAGAATTGAACCCTAGTCTTTGGATTGGGCCTCCAGTGCACGAGACCACTATGCTAACTCGCCATATGTTAGCTCAAATGTAAGCCAGTTTGTTGATGTATGGACTTTAGTTCTAATGGCAAATTTTTTATATCAGTTATCTTGAAGGAATTTTCACTATCAAGACAACCATGCTAATTCGTCATTAGAATTGCCAAGTTCACATTTAACTTCCCACAGTGAATTCGTGTTAAAAAGCACATTAACAATTTTATCACGGCAAAAGTAAGTAAATTCTCATGTGAATGTGGTTTTGCTGGCCTACTTACACTGCACTTGAAAATTCAGTTTCCTTTAGTTGCTTCTCTTCGATGCACGGAGGAGTAGCAATCAACAGATAGTAAACTTGAAAACGCTGAGTGACTAGTCCAGCGAAATGCCATTCAAGTAGCGCCACCGCCTTTTAACGATTATCCAAAGAACACTAGTTCTTGGACTCACATAATATTAAAAATTGGAGCATCTTTCGTTGAGGTTTCGTGTTAAGAGGTTAATAATGTCAACTCGCTCAACTGTCTTGATACCGGCGAATTTTCAATCCAGGTCATGGATTTTCTTCAGGACCAAAAATAATTATCAGTATTAACAGTTTACAACGTCCAGAACACACACTTGACAACATCGAAGCTTCTTCAATGCTGCAGTTTTCGTTTGGTTTTTGGAAATTCACAATGATTAGTGATTTTTTTCTTCATAATTGCAGCTCACTTGTCTTCTTCAGCAGTTCACAATATTGGCTCCCCTTACTTCGTTTACTAGAAGAAGGGAAGACATGCCTTGGTGCGACTTCCGCACGGTTCCAACCCGTCTCACCATCGAGACTGCCTTTATAATATAGCCTGGCTACCTCAACGACTTAACTAGGCTTCCCTTATTTAGTGCAAACAAGATTCCGCATAGAGTTTTGAGACCTGTATGGAAAAATTGCCATTGCCTTCATGCGGTGCAGTTGACCTATTCTGAGAAACTGTGTAGCTGATGTAATCTACGAGGGATCCGATTGCATTTGCAACAAATTTTTATTATTATTTTACTTTTAAAACTAAAGCAAAGTGCCTCAAGAGCAAATAATAAAAAGGGACCCACACACGAGGATCTACAAAATGGCACCGAATAGCAGCTAGGGATAATCCGATATTGATATAGGCATCGGTGTAATCTGTATTTATCGGTATTTTTGCCATATCAGTATCGGACCACTGTAAGGCTTCCGATACAGATATTCGTTGCGCCAAGAAACCTTAGAACCGTTTTCCTCGCAAAATTTGATACCAAGCGCAGCAAAAGCAACACCGAAGTGAGAAAAGCAAAGCCATTCTCAGTTTGTAATGAAAATGTAGCACGTGATGGTTCCAATGCTCTAAACTGTACAATGACCAGCTTAAAATCTTACTAGAAGATGAATGTACTGAAGCCATAAGTAGGAATAAGAGTAAAAAATCTCTTGTTGCAGCGCAGCTTTTTTTTTTTGGATAATCCCAGTAGTTAGAACCCATGCAAATCCAGACACTGAAGTTGCATTTGTATGGAAATTAAATTTTTAGTCGTGTTTTTTAATATTATTATCGGTATCGACATCGTATCGGATCGGGCCCGAACGGTAAAAACTCATATCGGCCGATCCCTAATATCAGCATTGCGTAGCGGTGCACAAGGCTTTACATTATTGAGACACTGCACACGTATAAAGTCACAAATTTACAACACCACAGCTGTTGATCCTAATTCTGTGTCCAGCTTTATTACAAAAAAGACATTGTACCATACCAGGATAAATGTATCTAAATTTATTTAACAGGTTCATTCCCACTAGCCAGTAGCATAACGAATTTGGGCTGTGCCCCTACACAAACCTTCTGGCTTGGCATCCCCCCACCCTTCAAAATTTTTTAACAGACACCACAATACTAAGACGTGGACTGCCTGAAAATGGCTGAACAAATTTTGCATGTAATCTGGTGCATGGAAATTTTAGCAAAATTCACAAACGAACTCCAAATATCATCACTCAGTTATTCAACAGTTACTGCACGCGATGGAAGGGCAACATATTTTCTTGACAATATGCCTGATATGCACTGCTCAACAATGAAAAGATCGGCAATCGCCATTTACAGTGGCTTATTGTCAACATCACGAAGAAACAAGAAGAATAACACTATACCACCAGCAGGAAATTTCACTAGTTCAGCAAGAACCACCAAATATTTCCTCAAATTTTCGGTGAAAACTTGAGGCCGTTCATCTTCCTCAGAACGCAATGAAGCATAAATTTAAACACGAACGTTACATGGATGTGGCGACCATCCCAAATTTGTGTTTCGTTGAGTGAACGGCCTCAAGTTTTCACCGAAAATTTAATGAGGGAACTTTTGGTGGTTCTTGCTGAACTAATGAAATTTCCTGATGGTGCTAAAGTGTTATTCTTCTTGATTCTTCGTGATGTTGACACCTTCTCTATTGTGGTTAGGCTAACAAATAAAACATTTCCATGCTCTATGTTGATTTTCATTTATCAAAAAGCTACTCGTTATTTTAAAGCTGGAACTGTCCTATAGCAGACTTGTTATGGCTACCCGCAGACTAAGAACGCAGGCACCCTAGAGATTTGGGCCCATATGCCCCTAGCTGTCAACGTGCCAAAAAGCCTCAATCCCCCTGCCCCCCCTTTATCCGGAACAAAAAATTGATCATGCTTTCCAGCAGCATTGGTAGAAATTCCATATATGCAAAAATGAAGACAAGGTAAAATTTTGAAAATTTTTAGTGATAGGCTAGCCTACTTTGGTTTTTTTTAATCTATTACTTACATTCATCTTCAAAGTCACACGCAAACAAAAATTGCAACACAAATTCCCAGTCGGAGTTGCAGGCAAATTTTCGGTGATATTGATCCTGTTGTGCAACTTCCGACTGGGAATTTGTGCTGCAATTTTGGTTTCCATGTCACTTAAAGATGAATAAGTAATATACAAGGTAAAAGCTTAGGAACAGTATGTACAGAAGAAATCAAAGAGGTCAAAATTAGCCTCGGGGAAATCAAACTAGGCTACACCAATGGAAAAGAGTAGGGATGTGCCAATTATCGGATTCATATCGCTATTGGCAGTTATTGGAGGCAACTCTGATATATCTGTAGTATACTGTTGATGTCCAACTCGGATGTGCAGCTACACTGTATTGGATCGCGTATAAGCTGCACTTTTTTCAATAGGCTATGTGCAGAAACGACAGTTTTAACCCTTTTTGTCAGCTTTCCAATGGTGGAAACCACAAGTCAACTGCTCCACTCGTTCTGAAGTTATTTATAAAAAAAACATTTTAACTTATAACAAAGGTGGCTTGCAAATCAATCAGAAAAACTGAGGCTATGTATGAGGCTATGTTAAACGCAATTTTTTTTCTTTTTCAGCAGTACATCGGCAGCAGCAACAGTATTAAACTTTTATTTTTTCCCAAAATGATCATCATTTAGTGTTAGGCACTATATCAGCATTCAGTACTGACAATAACTGGTATCGGTACGTCGGCACATCCCTAGAAAAGAGCCTATGACAGTTGGGCTGCTTCGTAACTCTTTTTCCTCCATTTGGGCCTATAGAAACCCTTGTTCCTCGGATAATAAACCCCATTATGTAAATCGGAGAAAGATGAAAATGCATTATAATATGGCAAACAGTAGTAAATACTAATTTGTACAACTCATTAATGCCTGAACTAACTTTCAGGCAAAGTCCCACATCCTCAGATGCGAATGACATTTCCTTGATTTGGAGACAACGAAACAAACCACTGGGAAAGTTCCGTATGTTACATCGATCAGTAGTCAGATTCGAACTGGCATTCTCTTGGTTTCGAAGCTAACCTCTGGGTAAGTGCTTACGTTATGTCGGTCAGGCCTGATATTTGTACAAATATTGTTTCGGCTTGGAGATGACAGCACTTAACCACTGGGCTGTGCTTGCTCGCTTTGCTATTGGTTGGAGTCCTCTGAGACTTCTCCCAAAGCTTGCATTAGGAAGTTTTTTTGCTGTTAGAAGGCAAAAAAACATAATACTTCCAGGTGATAAAGGGTTAACCACACTAAGAATGTTTTCTAGCTCCAGCTCCCATAACATGGGTTTTGTGGCAGTGGCAGTATGGCTCAGCAGTAGGACCGCGGGCATTTGGTTTCAAAGGTCATGGGTTCAATTTCCCGCTCAGGCATCTAACATATAAGTCCAAAAGGCAACGTCGATATAGGTTTCCATCACTCTTCTCGAGCCATCGGGTTTCCGTCTTGTTTTTGTGGCCGTTTGGGCACCAATAATAAAAATTCAAGTTTTGTTTTGGTCTGGCTGAAATACGGAACCAAAGAGCTCCCTCCCAGCAGGTGATTGGTTGTCTTCCCCCCCCCCCCCCCGACCATTGGGCAGGCATGTCGTCTTTTCCTTTTCTACTATTCGTTAGTGTCACATGTATTACACTGCGTCTGTTAAAGGCATGTTGCAATGTCATTATTGAAGCCATTTTAATGGAGTAACCGTTAAAGCAACAAAATTTAAAGGTCAAGACGTCCAATCCACACCTTATTGAAAAAAATGGGACTTATCCAGAAGAATGGAAATAGCTTCCGGGTACACAGAAATCACAAGGCCACACAACAACGTAAAATAAAAATTAAAAAAAGGATAATAAAAACCACCAATATAATCGATCATATCATACTCACTTCCCAGATTTTTGGCCGATTGGAAGGCCTTCGAGGAGACTTCTTCGATATCGACAGCGATTCCTCCTAAGCCAGCGGCACCAGCTTTCTCCCCCTTTTCATCCGTGAGTCCAAGTCCCTCCTCAGGCTGACTGGCGATGCTAGCGCTATCGGCCTCGCTGGTCGGCGGACTTTTATCGCTGGCCGCTGGACTTCCAGGAGCTGGCTCATCGTCCGTGCTTCTTGGATGAGTGCTGGGCAAATCGCCTCCTCCTCCCACTAAATCCAAACCTCCTGATGGCGTCCCTTCTCCTTCAAGACCCCCCTCCTCTTCTAATTTCCCTTCTTCCCCTTTTTTTCCTGCCGGACCCTTCGTCCCCCACCAAGTCGTTACGCTCGACGTCACATTACTGAACATATCCATCCTCCAACGATGGATGTTTGGCTAAACCGTACCAGTCTTTTACAAAACAATAACAAGGATGAATGACGACGGAAAGATCTGCTTGGTTTGGCGTCGAAACCACTGCAGAAAGGTCGTCTGAGTTAGCATAACTCAAATTCGTGAAAAAAAATATTACAATTTTTTTAAATTATGTTTCGTCAACCAGTTATCAAAATTTATAGAAAATACTCCTAAAATACCTAAAACTATTAAATTCAATTAAATATTTTTGGCTTTTACGCTTTATGTCTAGTTTTGAATTCTGCTTACTATTCTTACTCCTGCATGGTTAACACCTACAAGATGACCGCTAGGCGGGACGCGAGAGCTTTATAAATACTCTCAAAATCAGAAAATTAAATTAAAATAACAAAATATCATTACTAAATATCGTTATTATAAAAATATTATTTTGTTTCTCATTCATTAGGTAAATAAATTTTATATTTATCAAAATACATAAGCAGTAAAAATGTATAACAATTATTTTCTTTTCTCTTTTATCATATTCCGTACGGCATATTGTTGAGATAGTACACTTAAATTTTTTCGTTAACGACAGAGCGTAAAACAGTAATAAAAAAATCACAAAATAATTGATTATTCGTAGCGGAAAGAGTTTTGATTACCAGGGTTTCACAGTATCCAAGATGGCCACATTTTTTGGAGAGGTTTTGCCAGTTTTCTCTCGAGCAGTTGATGAAGATGATGAAGAAGATGAAGATGAAATATCCCCGAGTATTATCAAGTCAGTACTCACTAGCCTTAGAATGGAATGTATTTTAGTCCGTTTTAAGCATAATTATAGCGTGAAACAGTGTATCCCACGCTCTTCAGGATAAGTGAAACTGAAACAGCCTGTGTTACAGAATGACTTGACGAAACGTGCACGTCGTCCGCGTACATTATTATTGGGAGGGATGCAACAGAGGACGAAGTAAGAGTCACCCCTGGTTTTATTTATTTTTAATGAATTTCTGTCGGTTAGCAAGATGGCAGGCTTTATGGAGGGGGACTTGGCCGTGGAGCGCCAAGAGGGGCTGGATTTTGAGGAAGTCGAGGTGTAGGAGGAGTATGTGGTGGTGTCGGGTGGCAAGTGGTGGAGGCCGTGGTGAATTTTAACGTGTTGGTTTTGATCGGGTTGGAATGAGTCTAGGTGGACCGATGACCCGTGGCGGTATGGGTAGACCCCATGAGCAACTCTGATTATTCACCATTCTACAGTTTTGGAAATGGTAGCATGGCAAACAGTGGGTATGGTGCCTCTGACCGAGGTGGCTATGGTGGAACACAAGACTACAGTTATCCCAGCAAGCCAGACATGTATGGGGCCAATCCTGCTGCAGGTGCTGGTTCCTACGGAGCAAGTGATTGTGGTGGCAGTGGAGGTGGTTATAGCAATTGAAAAGCCGGGTATAACGGAGCAGCAGGTGCGTGTGGTGAGTCCAGACCATCTTACGATTCTTATGGTGGACCTGCTGCAGCAACAGGTGGTGACTTCAACAAAGAATGTGGATCTGATGGTACCTCCCATCCAGCCTTAGACCGTTAGGGTGGTTATGACAACTATGGCAGTGCTTCGTCATATTCACTGCCGCAAGAGTCGTACGGGGGTTATCCACCAGCCCATGGTGGTGGCCTGTCCCGCCCTCAGTATTAACTTAATATTTTTTTCATCCCATACACACTTCATCATTTAAATTCCCGTGAGACATTGCATTCTTCAACCAATTTTAGCCAGAAAACTGCTGAATCATCAATAGTTAAATCAAGATTGGAATAATCGATATGAATATATCCATATAGTAACAGCACGGTGGTGGGGTGGGGGAGGTACTGGGCTAGTTTCCATGACACCTGTTGTTTTGAAATAAAAGTTAAAACATTAAAGGCACATAAATTCTTCCGTTATGTTGTGCGACCCGTTGAGAATAGCGTTTGCAACATTTACTCTGGTTGGGAGTTAATGTCGCAAAATCATCTTGCACGAAAGGAAAAACAAGAAAATGACTGTTGGCAACATTTACATACGTTTGAACTAATGTCGTAAAACTGAGTCATGCAGGAAAGCCAACAGGAATGCATGTACCTTTAAAAGGTAGATTGTAAGGCTCTGGAAGTGGCTGTTGACAGCCAAGAGCACCGAAATTTTGAACATAACTCTAGCATGTAGTCGATAGTTTGGTACGTGCTCGTACACTATTTGCCTGAAGGTAGTGGGATGTCGTGAAAAGAGGACTAACGCTATGCCAGAAAAGAAACAACCAAAAACAATATGTATGAAAATATTTTCTACACGCATAAGCCTATTATGCTACCAAAAATTCATAAGACCACTTAGTGTTGTTTCTTCGTTTCTGGCGTAGCGCAAGTCCTACTTTCACACTTCCTGCTCTCTACATTTTAGCGTATTTGTGCATTAATATCAGATTAAATGAATTTAAACCAATACGTGTGCAAACCTGACCTGGTATTGCAGTTTATCGCCAGCAGTTCTTCGTTGTAACTTAGGAACATGGGAAGAAAACGGGCTCTCGTCCGACTTTTTTTTTTAATGGACTAAGAATTACCTGCTGAATAATGTTTTCCTCTTCCATTTTTGCGGCAAACGCAAAAACGCCCATGATGAAGGTCTAAAGTTAACATTACGCGAGGTAGGCCGTGACGTAATCTTGTTGTCGGCAGGCAGACCCGAGGCAGATGGCGCTGCACAGAAAAGCATAAAACTGGGCAAAAGTCCGGCAAGTGAAACACCAAACCCCCAACCAGTTCATTGCCTCAAGTGAAATGTCGAAGCCGGTTCCTAACCTAACCGACAATAATAACAAAACCACACGAAACTGACAATAACAACCCACCTATCTGAACTGTTTGCGGGAAAAAAATGTCAGCTGGGAATGGAAGAAAATGGGCTCTCGTCCGTCAGCGCAAAGAGTGCGGCTTTCATTAATTTCTGACGGCCAAACGAAGCCTTTGCCCCAAAAATTGTATGGGAAAATGTTGTTCCGCTGATCATTTTACGTCGTCCTAGCCCAACGAGAGATCGATCGGTGAGGAGCCCTTATTCTTCCCATAAGCCATTATTTCATATTATTGTGACTGAGTGACTTGCGAAAATTTGCACCAACGTTTTACAGTTGAGTAAATTTACCACTCGTTGTGAATCCATTACTTCAAAGTAAACATCCCTTTAGCTGTATCGCATTGTTGTCTGTGTAAAATACCTCGGGCTCGAATATTTTGGCTGGAGGTCATCTAAGCAAGAACGTAGACAATGCTAGGCTTCGATATTTTTCATTGCTGCAGTTATCGTGAAGTAAAAATGACGTGAAGCCCGCTCGTCTTGATACTTACGGGTAATCATTAATGCCATCCACCCCAGAAGTAACTCGCTTTGAATGCGGATCTGTGGATACACCAGCAAATCAGGATCCTCTAGGGTCAGATTTACCATTAGGCCCACTGGTTTGTTAAAACTGATTTAGAAGTTGCAAGCAAAAAAAAAATTTTTTGCCGTGTCATTTTCGGCAGCCTTCACCAGACTTGGTAAGGCTGATACCGAACAGATTTTGGCAGATTTTGTGCTGATTGGCAAAACTCGGTTCGGCAAACAAAAACCTACAGATTTCGATTTTTGCCAGGCCCTTGACAATAAAAAAAAATTCTGTTTCACCACATGTTTTGTTACCTTTGTTTTAATTTAGGCTAGGCCTACATGTTTTACATTGTGTAGGCTAAGGTTAATAACGTACAAATATTTACTTTTATTTGGGTAAAAAACATGTTTGCATTAGCCTACAAATTTGTTAGCCTACAAGTTAGTACAAGGCCAGAAAAATAATTGTTAAAAATCGGCAGCGACCAGATTGGAACACCAATCAATTTGTGGCTGGTCGGATCGATGTGTTTGGCAGAAAAAAAGTTGATTAGTACGGCCTAAATACTTGGTTTAAAGTCATGGATGGATGTAGTTCAAGATTTTGCTCGCTCATTCAATTTAAAAAAATTTATGTGACAATACGCTGTGCCAGACTGCCTGTCTAATAAATGATTTTTTTTTTCAGAGAAATTGTCTTGAAATGGGACCAAAAAGCTTCTAAAGAGATTGATAAATCTGGTGATAGATTAAGATTGAAATGTAAATTGTTGGTTGTAGCCGTAGGACCGATTGCTTGTGGTAAGTTTTGTACGTTCAAGTGTTTTGTGTGACTTAAGACATTATTCTTATCTTTTTACGTGAGGGTTATTAACATTATTTCGTGTAGGGATCAGCCGATATACGAGTTTCTTTATTGCCAAAACATATTAACTTGATAATTTTAGCATTACATTCCCCAATGTGATGTTCCCCTGGAGGTTTCTTCCAGTGAGCAGGCGCCTGCTTGCATGTCCCACTGCGCATGTGCGGCGTAGTCCTCCCTTATAAAAGCGAGAGCGCGGATGCTTTCGGCATTTATTTTCCTCCAGAGGTGACTCCACGTCACCTCTCTCTGAGGTTCCCCGCCTTTCGCACGGAATTTGGATTTACCGAAGATGGCCGACGCTCCCGCTTCATCTGCTGCTTTCCCTCGTGCTCTTACTCCCTTCGCTCTAGGCGACCGCTGGGTCTCCGCTCTCGACCTTGCCGCCGCGAAGCCGATCCCCCTGCGCCTTTCACCGATGCTGCGTTCGGTGACAGGAACGCTCCTTCGGAGTCTCCTCTCCAAGCTGGTCAACACACTCCTCCTGCTGAACCCATGGATCTCTCTTCCCTTCGTCACAATTTACAACTTGCGAAGGACAATTATCGTGAAGCAAAGAGAAATCTCCGCCGAGCCACTACTGCTCTTTCACCCGCCCGCAATTCTCCCTTGGACCTCTCGTCCAATTCTTCTCGCTTGGGCCGCAGCATCACTTGTAGTGAGGTTCACGACATCGTCCATAACGCCATTCGTACGATGAAAGACAATCCGATGCCGCCCCCATCATGTACATCTTCGGCCCGTCACGCCTGTACTCAAGACTGGGTCGCTTCGACTTCGAACCATGAAAGCCACAAACGTTGCGCTTCTTCTCCTTTGGGTGCCTTCAAGAAACGAAAGACCACCGTTCCTCCCACAACACAAGGTCGTCTGCTGCCGACCCCTCCTTCAACACCGGCCATCCAGACAGTCCCTTCGTCCGCCATTCTCCCTACTCCCGAAACACGAATTCACTTCCCGGACGATTCGGCCGACGACCCCACGCTGCCACTTGCAGCGCTTCTCAAGGTCCAGTCGAAGAAACGGTACCAGACTCTTTTTCTTTTTAAACCGTCACAATCTACCGACGCCCCAGTTATCAACCGAAGCCTAAAGACGGGGTTCGGTTTTGCCCTTCATGACAAAAATGCCAAACCACGCAGCCTTCTGGGCCAATCAACAACTCTTCTGACGCGCCTCCTACGAAACAAAGGCTCCCTCTTGGGCAAAGGTGACCCTCTCGTTTGACACGGATCCGCCAGCTCCACGTCCTGGCTGTGAAAACAGCTTCTTTCGGCCGCTCGGCGACGGCACCACTAACCCACACAACTTTGACACATGCTCTGAATGCGAATTCTTGTGCAGTGAGATCAAAATGGACTTCAGCACTGCTCTCTCCATCCGTAAGAAATCTGAAATCCCAACCTTCATTCTATACGAAAACGACAAATGCCTTCGGCTATGCCTTCGGGCCGCTTCTCAGGCTGACATATTCAACACTACGGTAAACGTCTTGTGCGAGAAACTCTCCGCGGACGCAACCCCAGAAGAGATTCGCAACCTTTCATCCCTACTCTCACAACTCTTCCAGAAGGCAAGCTTTGCAACCTATCTCTCCTTAAACTGGGTAACCAGAGTCCTCTTTAACAACACCCTCCTCCTTCGGGAAATAGCCCTTTCATCCGCCAATAACCTCAAGGTTTCCACTCGGCACCACCTTTGCAACCAACCCATTCATGAGTCGGACACTCTTTTTCGTGGTCTCATCCCGAGTTGCACCACATTTGGACATCTCAAGGAAACCAAAACCGCAAAAACACAACCCTTCGTCCAACCGTTCCTTTCAGAAGAACAAACAATCCAATTCCCGCCCTTCACCGGACGAATGGAACAAGGCTGCACCTACACCGCCCCCTGTCCGCACGAATGAAAACACGCTCTTTCAGCCGAGAAACCAACAGCCCTTTGGGTCCGACTCCTCTCACTCCCGCTCCGGCCAAAGGTATCAACAGAAGCGAGCCGCAACTCCCGATCGCCGTTGCTGTCACTCCTCACCAGGGGGCAGGAGCTCCTTACGGAAAAACCAACAATGACGCCCCCGGTTTTTCCTGCCTGCCGGTCGGCCCCAGACTCCGCCACTTCATCCCGGCCTGGCAAGAACTGACGCACAACACAGATGTCCTTTCGATCATCAAACATGGCTTTCGGCCGACACTTCTAGTTCAACCACCGCTGAAAACCTCCCCTCCGTGGAAGTTCTCTCCACCAATCACAGAGCCCCTTTCTTTCGAAGTCTCGGAACTCCTTCGCAAAAACGCAATCAAGCAATGCCACAAGCCTAGCCCAGGCTTTTACAGCTCCATATTCACCCGACCAAAGAAGTCAGGAGGCTCTCGTCTAATTTTCAACATGAAACCTCTCAAATACATTCACAACGATCACTTCAAGATGGAAACTCCCGAGTCCATACGCCTTTCATTCAAACAAAATGACTGGACAGTTTCAATCGAACTGGAAGATGCCTACCTTCACGTACCCCTCCATCCAGCAATCACCCACCTCTTTCGCTTCATTTACGACCGAAAGGTCTACAAATTCTGCTGCCTTCCTTTCGGACTAAATGCTGCTCCCAGGATCTACATATTGATGTTAAAACCAACACCAAATCCAAGCCAGTACATATCTAGATGACTGAGCCCTCAACAACCCGGACCCCCACACTCTGGAACTCAACAGAGACAAGACCATCTCCCTGCTAAACCGTCGGGGCTTCGGAGTGAACTACGCAAAATCACGCCTTTCACCCCACAAACCTTCACATTCCTCGGAGCTTCATTCTATCTACAATCAGCAAGGATTTCGCACTCACCGGATCGTATCGAGGACCTCCTCCAACACATCCGTCTCTTTCGCAAACAAGCCAACTTCACTCCCAGGGAATTCAATTCCCTCATAGAAAGATGGACATAATGGCAAACCTTGTTCCATACGGTGATGGATGGCCAGGCCCCTTCACCATCACCACATAGACAACTGGTCAGTCAACCAAAAACATCCCGACAAGCCGGAACCATTCAACAACGACTTTCCCTTCGAAACTCTCCTGTGGTGGTCCGATGTCACGAACCTCTCAAAGACACTTCCCCTCCACGAACCACCACCCGATCTCGTCATCTTCACAGATGCATCAAAAACCGGTTGGGGCGCACATCTAAACAACCTGGTGTTCTCCGGCCTTTGGCCAACATCCTGCAAAGACCATATCAACATTCTCGAGCTCCGAGCAATCCTGCTAGCCCTTCATCATTTCCTGCCACTAATCCAAAACAAGGTAATCCAGGTCCAAGCCGACAACACAACAGCCCTGGCTTACATCAGAAGGGAGGGTGGAACAAAATCAACATCCCTGCACACCCTAACTTCCGAAATCTTCAACCTATGCATTCACCCTACTGCCGCGCTGCACATCCGAGGCAACAGGAATGTGATTGCCGACTCTCTCTCACGCCGGAATCCACCACCGGGCGAATGGTGCGTCAAGAAATCCATCTGCGAATCTCTTCAGCATCTGGAGCACACCGATGGTGGACCTGTTCGCCACGAAGCACAACGCCAGACTTCCCCATTACATCAGTCCGATTCCGGATGAAGGAGCAATAGCTGTAGACACCCTGACGTTTCCATGGTTCAACCTGTTTGCTTACCTTTTTCCCCCATTCAAACTACTTCCTCAAGTTCTTCAAAAAATGGAAGAAAGCCAGAGCCTATTCCTCCTAATAGCCCCTCTCTGGTCATCAGCAGCCTGGTTCCCTCACCTTCTAGACCTAGTAGTCAACACTCCAAGAAGTCTACCCCTTCTACCAGATCTTCTGTCACAACAGAAAGGATCAAAACTACACCCAAACCTTGCAAGCCTCAACTTACACGGGTGGCTACTATCGTCAAACTCCTCAAGAAGGCTGGAATTCATCAGGAGGAAGCCGAACGCATTGCCTCAAAAGCAACCAGAGACTCTACCAACCGCATGTACGACAGCCATGGTCCAAATGGATTTGTTGGTGTATCACAGAACACGTTAATCCAATCGGGGGGGCCCCCCCCCCGCGGCCCACCCCCGGAATTTTTTCTCTGGCCTATTCAACGTCGACAAACTAAAGAGCTCAACAATCCTCGTCAACCACTCCACCCTAAACTCGGTCTTCAAAGCAGCGAACAAAACCAAATTACTAGACGACTACCGCATCTCGGGATTGCTGCTACCATTTGACCGACAACCAGACGATCTGTAACCAACTGGGACCTATCCGTCGTCTTAACAATCCCTAATGGAAGAACCATACGAACCAATGCAGGACAGCTCTCTTCATCTCATTACCCGAAAAACTATCTTCCTTGTAACCCTGGCAGCCAGTCTGCAATGTTCCGAAATCCAACCTCTCTCAGCAGACCCAGCTTACTGCATTTTCGGTCCAAACTTCTCCTCAATAACGCTACACCCAAGAGCATCCTTCAGAACAAAAACCCAAAAATCATCCGAACCATCAAAACCTATCACGTTTCCGGCCCTATCTAGCATTGTAGGCAACAAACCAGACCGTCTGCTCTGCCCAGTCAGAGCACTACTCTTTTACCTAGGCTGCACACATCATGAAGACATCCGTAGAAACCAACTATTCCTCCCAGTTGACCCCCAAAACGGCGAAACGTCAGCCGCTATGGTATCCCGTTGGATCAGGAAAACAATTGAAACAGCTTACAACAAACAAAACATGAGTAAGAGCAGGAGGGTGACGGCACATGAGGTTAGAGCAATCTCCACATCATGGGCCCACCACAACGCCACCCCGATCGAAGAAATCCTTGCAGCAGTATCCTGGCGTCATCAATCAACCTTTACCTCTCACTACCTGACGGACACGTCAAGGGAAGAAACTGGATTGCACCGGCTGGGACCAATTGTCGCAGCCAAAATCGTGGTCAAGCCCCCTTAAGCACTCAGAACGAAGCAGAAGCAAGCCACCCAGAAGGAAGCAAGACCAAAACAACGGACCTTTTCAGGACCACCAACTCATACGAAAGAGATCCAAATTCCCGTTTTCACACTGTTCTGAATAAAGTGCAAATTTTTCTCTTCCAGCTAAAAATTTTTGGGGGAAAGCCTGCTTGCATACCGAGGCGCCCGTCAAGGTGGTGCCCGCCACCAATTTTGACGAGGTCAACTGATAATGCTAAAATTATCAGGTTAATATGTTTTGGCAATAAAGAAAGAACATTTTGCCGGCCCCCAGCCTGGCCGACTAAAAATGGTTTGTTTTTGCCTAAAACATACTTAACCTAATTCCCGCCCTACCTCCCCTCTCGAGTCACCGCCTGACATATTGAGAGTAAAATAAATGTTGAAAGCATCCACGCTCTAGCTTTTATAAGGGAGGACTGCGCCGCACATGCGCAGTGGGCCATGCAAGCAGGCGCCTGCGCACTGGAAGAAACCTCCAGGGGAACATCACATTGGGGAATGTAATGCTAAAATTAGCAGGTTAAGTATGTTTTGGGCAAAAAGAAACCAATTTTAGCCGGCCAGCCTGGGGGCCAGCAAAATGTTCTTTTTACCGATCTGATACCGATGAAGGGTAAACTGATCCAATATAAACCGATACAGATGTCGTTACCGTTATTAAATCCACGACAAAAAATTTAGTTTCCATAGAAATGCTACTTCCTTTATTTTAATAACACAACAAAGTTCGCTTAACTTCACATCACGGACTCCTACTAAGTCCAGCAAATTTTCGATATCCTACATAATATCTTCGGCACGCTTTGAGGATTTTCTGGCCTTCGATTTGTACACCCTTGTTCACTGTATCACGCGGGCCATTCTTTACACACAATCTTCCACTCAACATTGAGCTTCTCTCGCAAATCTTTCCCAATCAGGTTTGTAACATTAGAAATGATGGGCCTTGCACATTCATAATCGGATCTGCGTTTTCGTGCTCATGCATCTTAATCGCAATGGAGTCAAGGCATATTAAATGGTTGTCCCATTTTGAGTTATATTTAATCAGTGTCATCGATTTGTCCCACTCAATCTCGTACTGCCTTTCTGTGCAATGGACGGCAATGCCGTTATTGATAGCATTATTTCTAACATATTTGTCACCATCTTTGCCCAAGTCAAAACACACAAAGAGGGTACCCCCCTTCGCAATATTACATCAGCAAAGGGTGGAATGGCTCAAAAGCTTGGCTGGGTAGTCGCCGAGAGTCTAACGAAGTACGTGAATGGAAGCAGCAGATTACGCAAAACTAGTGACCTGCTTGTTGAACTGAACGACTTAAACTTGGTGATTAACACACTATGGTTTCCTTCGACATCAAATGATTTTCGAAATGTTGCCATTATCGAGGAGGAGGTGGAAAGTAGCAAGATAGGAGTATGAGAAAGACAGAGTGATGTTGAAAGTCCTGTGGCATCCATGTTGGAGGAGCCCCAATGGGCTACTCTAGCTCACCAATCATAGCTCAGATGGTTCTCCAACATATGGATAAAATGGTAGTGAAGTCTGGGTTAAGTGTGAGAATTTGGAAGAGGTTCGTGGACGACACCTACGCTGTGCTGAGGAAGAATAAGCTTAATGAGGTACTAACAAAGGTTAGCAACTGGAAACTGGGGATTGAAGTTACCTTGGAGGAAGAAAGGATGGCACCTTGCCTTGTCAATGTGTGTAGATTCGAGGAAGACCGAGTGTCGTATGAACCATACAAGAAACCAGTGGCTACCATGATAGGCATCCGCTACCATTCAGGCCACCCCAAAGAACAACTGCAGGTCATTGCCTTCAGTGAGTTTGTTCGGTTGACCATAAACTCGAGCAGTGATCATCTTGCCAAACCACATCTTGAGGAGGCCGAAGGTAAATTCCTGTGCTTAGGATGCCCTGGTGGAATGATTAATGGACTTGTGAACAAAGCGAAAGCTGTAGCAAAAGTAGGGAAGGGTGAAAGAGTAACCACAAGTGATCCAACCATAGATGAAAAAACCAAGAGTGACACTCGCCTAGTTAGTTGCCCAGTACAGCAAGAACTTAGGAAGAATGGCTTCAGAGCAGTTATAACGAAGAAGGACTGGGAAAGAAGATACAAAGGAAGAGCCAACACCATGAGAATGAAAAAAGTTTGAGAGCGAAGGTGACCCAAAAAGCCAGGGATGAGCAAGAACTAGCGCGAGTACACACCAGAGAAGGAGTGTATAGACTACCGTGCAAGGACTGTGATGCCGTGTACATTGGCGAGACTAGAAAAGGAATACGAACGAGGCTCAGCCAACATATGGGGAATGTTAGAAATAATGCTAGTGATAACGGCATTGCAGTCCATTGCACAGAAAGGCAGCATGATGTTGAGTGGTGCAAATCGGTGACACTGATTAAATCTAACTCAAAATGGGAACACCATTTAAGATGCCTTGAGTCCATTGGGATTTAGATGCTTGAAAGTAGGCAGATCCCGCTTATGAATGTGCAAGGCCCATCATTTCCTAAAGTTACAAACCTGATTGGGAAAGATTTGCGTGCGAAGCTAGATGTTGAGTGGAAGATTTTGTGTATAAAGAACGGCCTACGTGATACAGTGGGCAAGGGTGTACGAATCGACCGAATATAATAGGCGGCAGACAGCGGCAATTACGAATTTGAACCGTGTATGGACTAAAAAATGAAATGTCAACAGAGTTTGAACTTATCTTTAAGGTGCCTGATGACGACTACAGTTAGTAATTGAAAATTTGAAGATAGTAGACTATCTTCGTTGTGAAAGTGTGCGTTTGTGAGTTTCGTGTGACATTGTTTGAAATCATCAGAACTAATACGCTATTAGTATTACCACACATGGACTAATACTAAAAAGTCCACTTAAATTTTCTGGTGAATCCACACCATAATTGAATTCCAAGGTTTTGAACTCTGGGCCCAACATCGAATAAAAAAAATGTGGGAAAAAAAATGAATACTGATACTAAAAAAAAAGTTCAGAATCACAGAATTTTTATACTTTTGTGTTCATTAAACTGTTTGAGATGTTGCTTTTCTTGCGTTCTTAAAGCCGGTTAAACGATCCTATTTAATGGTGTGTACAGTTGAAGTGAAGAATAGTAACAGTTGGCGTTTGCATTATTAACCATTTATTTGTCTACAGACAGTGTTGCGTTGTACAGCATGCTGCATTAGCTACAGCACGTTTAATAGGCCTACTCAAGTTAAAAAATTTATAATTTTCTGTGATTTGACACACATGGTATATTTTATTTATTTATTGAACTATAAAAAGGATTATTAAATATTAAAATGGCACAAATACCCAAATGAAAAGAAAGGTAAATTTTTCATATTTTGACTCTTGCGGTATTTTTTTTATTTATTTGTAGAACTATAAAAAAAGAGTGACGTGGGCACTCGTCAGAACCAACGTTTTTTATTCCTAATGAAGCTAGTTCAAGCTACCATACCTAAAAAGAAGGACATTAACGGATCATAAAATGATACATTGTGTGATGCTACGTACTGTTGTGGATTAATTTTGTTTTTTTTAGGATTTGTACGTACCTGCATTTTGCCCCCGAAGAATTCACTACTAGGAACATTCACTTATGAAGATCGTCCCAGGCAACATATTGAAGATCTGCCGAGGAGATCAAAAGTAGTGGTTGCGGGCGAAATTCATGGAAGTAGCTCTAGTAAAGGTGTAGTTTTTTGTTTAAATGAGGACGCGCTTCCTTCTGAATCGACATATGATTTCACTCAGCAGGTAATTATCAATTTCACATATCTTCTCCTGGGAAATTAATTGTAAAAAGATGCAGAATATAATTTAGTTGTGGTTATAGGGCGGTACATAAAAAAGATTTCAAGAAAGTCTGGAAGAGCCGACAATGTCCACTATGCAGTTTAAACTAGTAACCTGTATATAGTATATGCCTTGGCAGTTCCAAGATTGGAACCAATCAGAAATTGTTTCAAGAAAAAAAAAGATGCAGATGCCATGCCCCAAATCTGCCGAAACACCGAGGGGCACCATGTGAAAACAAACCTATCGGTAAACACCAAGGACTACCCATCTGCCGTTAGGCTCAATCATCCCAGCACCAAGGTTGCCGTCACAACACAGCCGAGCTGTCACCACCGCAATCCCAGTTTGCAAACTAGGGCCGTTAGCATCTGGGACCTAGTCCCGCCCTATAACATAAACAGCAACCCGGTATTTACATGACATGGTGACATCGTTCTTACCAAAAACCCGATTGGCAGCATCTCTCGTTTTCGTCCAACGCTGCCCGACACCAATTCAGGCGCCATCTTGTATTACTCTCGAACTGGCAAAATAGTTGCCCACTGTCATACCCTCGAAAGCATGTAGCTCCAAACAACACTTCCATTCCTTCTACGTAGTGCAAAATAAATAAAAAAATTATCGTAACCCCACTAAGCGGGTACGACTGCTCGCGCCAGCAGAAAGAAAAAGAGTGATAAGACGGGGGCAGGTGCGAGGATGGTGGAATGGAGACAGAAGTGACGCGCAAATGAATGATGTTGAATAAACTGTTCGTAAGCGGAATGACGTGGTTAAAAGTGCTGATGGGTAGGGAAGGGATCCCAATCTTATAGCACAGTGAGGAAGATTCTGCGAAGTACAATTATATAATTTTACGTAAATTCAGGTCTTACATTCAGCAGTAGGAAATCGTGTGATGTAGGCAGAGTCGAAAATCCAGGTTTTCATGCACCTCTAAGCACTCTTTTAATACCCTGCGTTGCTTTTAGCATTGTTGTTTCAAGCCTTATAATGCTTGACATTCTTTCTTTTCGTTTACGATCTTGAGTCTATTTGTAATGCTGACTTTACCTTCTTTCAATCACCATACTATGTTATTATCCAAGTTGTGTTATCCAAGATTGCTATGCATCTGCAGGGGTCGAATTTCCAAATTTTGAACCAGGTGCAAATTTTTACCCAAAATCTGTTATTGGGGTGCAAAAAAAGTCTTTGGAGTGCAAAATCAAAATGTAAACCAACACTGTGGTCTCCTATTTTATACTACTGAAAATTCTAACATTCAGCATCTCAATAATATGTACAGTTTTCCTACACTTTGCTTAAAACCCATTTAACTTCACTATTCAACTGAAAAACCTATACACATAGTTTAATGAAATGTAGTAAAAATGGTGTTTAACTTATGTGGAAGGAATGGTGTAACAGGAAATTTAATTCCAAGCTGTTTAAAATGCCGCAAACCGCAAGTCTCTAGCGTGTGCGGTTCAAAAGTTATGAAAAATTTGGTGTGCAATCTTGCACTCCAAGAGTTGCTTCTGGAGTGCAAAGTGCGATTTTGGAGTGCAATTTGCCCCTGTGCATCCGAATATTTCGACCCCTGCATCTGCCACAAAGTGGCCTTACTAAACTGCTGATATAAGGACTGGGTATGTTACTGCGCTAGTAAAGCTAATAATTTTGTTTTATATTTCTTTAGCTATTTTCCAGTGTTCCGTTATCGCAAATTCAAGTTGCAATCCTTTATAGTCGGCATGTTGCGGAATATTTGTCTTCTATTGCGGCATCATCCTTAACAACACCGTTTTTAAGATCCCTCAAATCTAGTGCCTATACTGATGCAACTGCATGTTCATGTTTGGAACAACCGAATACAGTGTCTGGATTGCCAGCAGCAAGTACACACATTTTTATTTTTTTATTTATTGTATTGAGACTTTTCCACCAATTCTGTCAAATGGACTGTAGCAGGAAAGGCGACTGGTACAGTACATGCGTGTAAGGATGCAGTTCCATATGTTGGTAGGAAAAAGAAATGTTGTAAATACGTGCTGATATTTCAGTCGGTTTTATTTTGACTTGTAATCTGTAACAAAATTACAAAACAGTTCATGCCTTGCCAAAACAGTTCAGTTCACTTCATTAAACTGCGAATTTTCGATGAAATCTACTCATCATCGCCTTCAGCTGGCAGAACACTCTATGCACGTCTGACAATCTATATAATGTATGAACCAAGCTTTGTTTGTTTGTCCACAGTCCTCGATAATCCTTATTCTCTTGAAGTCCGTAGTGGGAATCTCGGAGGCTTGGGCGGTGACTGCTAACGGTGGTGTTTAATTTGTAAGGACCTTCAATAATAATTGGTAGATGTAGTGACTTCACAGTATTTTCATGCAAACGGGAAATCACAACAATGCTCTATAAAACCAGCCATGTACCCGGCTGCGCTCGTGTAAATAATGTAAATAAGTTTCTAGTGGTGGCCTGATGAAACAGGAGGATTATAGGCCTATATTTTTCTATCTTTAGTCATTGCAGCTTGTCGAAAATTCGCAAATCTGTAGTATTTATTTGCTTTTGAATTTGAGCGTGATTTTGTGTGTTGAATCTACCTTGTTTCTCTGTAGCCCTTTCCTTCTCAGTGGGCCTAATTTCACTGGTAGAGGTCGACTGGTTGTCAGAATGAAGGCAATGATTTTGACAACCAGTCGACCTCCACCAGTGAAACGAAGCCCACTGTGAGGATGTTATAAAGTAAAAGACAAAAAAAGTGCACAAATAAAAATTAAAAACTCGACGGTTTGTGCACTTTCCTGGCTTTTACTTTATAACACATTCTCACAAGTGCTTTTTAGTTGTAATTAGCCCACTGTGAGAGAAACGAGGGCCAGTTGAAGGACATTCGTATGTGAAAGTGCAGTGTTCCTCCGCCCGAAGGCCTGAAGATGATGATCAGTAGAGAGTCATCGAAAATTTGCTTGTTTAAATTAAATGTACTGTGTTGGCAAAACGTGAACTGTATTGTAAGTAATACTGTATTCAAATAATGTCTCGCAGAAGATTATTTGGACAAATAATCTTCCAAATAATCTTCTGCGGTGACATTATTTGAATTGTTACTCTCTTTTCCAGTAACTTGGCAGTTTAAATTTTCCGCTTTCTTTTTGCAATTGGAATTTATATTTGTAGAGGAAAATTCAAGTGATTCCGGCAGTTGCGTTCAGATGATGGCTTCTACTGGTATTTCCGATCAGAAAACAAACCATAATTATCAGAGTGGGTTTACAAAGCACTGTACAAACGAGTATTATGTTATTGGTGTATATTTGCCCTCGGTGAACACTCTTTCCTTTAGTTTAAGTTGCCCTCTCTGGTGTAGGGTTTTTACTAGCATATTCAGGGTAAAATACAAATAACGTTAGAAATATACGTCCCTTATCTATTACGCTGACGTCTCGTAATGTAAGGTAATATGATATAGCTGATGAAGATATTTAGGACTGTATAATGTGTAAGCCTGAATAAACTTTGCCGTTAATAGTTGTTCGGGTGTAGAGGGTCAACCTATGTGCAAATCCATACACCTGCACTATAGGCAGAGAGGGAACGACTACTGGCTATGCACAATCAGAAATAACAAGTTTTGATGGGATTACAATACAATACCGGAGCTAAAAATTGCGATAACATTTTATCACTTCTTCAGAAATCGCTCACACAAACGGAAAACTTTCACCTTATCAACGCAAGTGGTGACAGCGTAGCAGCCAGTTGCTATGCCATGCACAGATAACAACTAACGCACGAGGTCTTTTTTTTTTTTTTTAATTGTTTAATGGGAACTTCTGTTGATGTTTTCTGTTTTTTGTTTGTGTGAACAATTTACGAGAAAGTGATCGACTATCACCGAAGATTCAAGAATAACATTGATTTGTTGTTGTGTTGATGTGGTAAAGTGTATTTGATCGCCATTATGTCTCTTATTAACCTCTGTAAACACCTGGTGCCGATTTTCGAATCTAAAAATAGTCAATGGGGAAATAAACGATAGGGTTAAGAAATGGAAAAGGTTTGAAGTCGTTAACATCTGCCTACAGCTTTGAAGTGACTTCAAAAATGACTATTAATATCCGTGGCTAAAGCTACTGGGACGATGTAAGCAGTGATACACAAATAAGTCGATTCAGATTCTAGTTATTGTTTAGTTAATTAATTTAATTAGATTTTATTTATGTAATTTTTTTTCAGTTCTAACGCACTGTCAAGTAAACCACATCCCGGCTGTAATGTATATCTCGCATACAGACCTGATGGATGTTGACTCAGTCAACATGTTTGTCTTTAGACCGCTCCTCAAGTTTACCCCATTTCACAATGTAGTCAAAGTAAGTTTAGTTTGAAATTTCCATATTGGTTGAAGGGTAGCACGACGACAAGTTCAAAGCAGTAACTTGTATAGTAAATATGAGTAAGACTGTACTGAAGTGATCCTAGCCAATTTTATGGGATTGAACCAGTAATCACAAAATAAACCGTTAAGCCTACTGCAATTACTTTAAAACTCACTAGAATCGCCTGGAACTCAGAAATTATCGCGCTAATGTCCGTATCTTGCAAATTTTCGACTGTATGTCAACAGACTTCATCAGGCACGACCAAGAAAAAATGAGTCCTCTTGATAGGGGGCCGTGGACGTTCTTTTCGAGCAGATGAAAACGACAATGTAACCAGAGAACTCTTTTTTCCTTGGTCGTGCGTGATGAAACTGTTGATATACAGTTGGAATTTTGAAAGATACAGGCAGTTCCAGGTGACCAGTAATAAGTTAATTTTGTTCAAAAACTGAATTTAAGGCTTTAACATTTTTGTAACCCATTATTGAGTTTTTTTTTGCCAATTTTCTAATCATTTGACCGTAAGTTGATACACTTGTGTTTTAACCAAAATGTTAAATACTATTAATTGATGATATCTTAAATTTAAGTTTGTGGCTTTAGGTTTTTAATTTTTATAGATGGTATACATATTTTTGTTTCCTTTTTTTTTTTCGTTTGTTTATTTTCTGCTTGGTCCACACACTGGCCCACAGCACAGATATAGTAACATGTTGTTGGGGGCGAGATCGGTTATGCATTAAGATCTGGCAAAGGGTACGCAAAACAACAATGGTTTTATCTTACCTTCAAAACGGGGCTTTGAAATCGAAGGACCATTTGACATTAATAGTTGTCAGGAACTATTCTTCAGGAGCCGCAAGTATCCAGCGGCGTTGGCGGGTAATCCAAATAGAAATGGCACTCGCGATTCACATAACAAGAGCGGCAAAACGCGCCTAAATTTCCCGGCCGGGAAAGTGCCTAAAATAAACACGGTAACAACAATAAAATAAACACGGTATGTCACTGTCCTGTAAGCTTCATAACTCGCTAACAGAGACAGGGTCAGACGACAATAAACAATATTCCAAAGGCACGTTTACAAACAAATTCGCGTTCACAAACGCAATAATCCAATGGCAGCGGCTGCTGAAACACACACTAGTTAATCCATTGGCGGCTGAGACAACAATCACGAAAAGCGCTGCAAAACTTCCACATGCACAACAAGCAAGAGTCCCGGATGGACGCTCATTAACAATGTACCAATTACGCACAAAGACAAAAAAGTCCATGAGGTGGCATCCAGAAGATCGGTGGCGCCATCTGCCAACCAAAACAAGAAATGTTCGTCAAACAATAGAAGTCCGAGACAATTAAATCACAGTTTTGAAAATGTAAACACAGTCCATTATTTACACGATCGTCCGCAGCAACATAACAGGTGTAAGCATGCTGGCCTACGCATTGCATTACAAACAACTAAAGGAAGAAAAAAGTCGAAAAAATAGGCCCAAAAAAAACAAAGCAAGCAATCTGCTATGTTGATCGAGTTGGCCAAGAATCAAATGATTGCATCACAGTGGGTAAAGCCGTGATGCCGTGGATGTTCCCTAGCGGGCCTTGGAGTCGTCCTCTGCCTCGGCCCACTAGGCAGAGGACGTCGCGTGCATTACACGATTCATTCATGCAACGCAGTATGAAGGTCATGAGTTGTCCGGACTGGTTTGAATCAACTTGTGAGGATAAAGTCAGTTTCACAACAATTGGCATCCTAATGGCAGTACTGACCCTGGAACCTTGGGTATCGCAATACGGTAGGCTGTCTTTATAACGAACAACCTCGTCCATCAAAAAATTGTTCCTTATACAGAGAGTTCTTAATACAGACGGTTCCTTTACAGCCAACTGTGAGTGAAGTGGTCATAAAGTTCCTTATGCAGAGCATAAAAACCTGACAAATAAAATTGAACTATGTCTGCTTTTCGATTGTACTGCGAGGACAGTATGCATAAGCTGTAGTTTTACATTGTTGGATGAAAAAGTTTCAATTTTGGGTTGTGGTTCAGGTTTGCCTTATTCACCATATGATAAATTCACTGATTTCTTAGTCGACACAATGTTTTGTAAATTAGTTCCTCATACGGATGGTTTTTAGTATGTGAAAAGGCCGTTACAACACTGAAAAAGGGTTCTTTATATGAAAAGCTGTTCTTATGCAGAGGGATTTTTTTTTATATAGAGGTGTTTCCAGTATACGAACAGAAGGTGGCCAACCAAATTATATAAAAAGTGTTCTTTATAGGGAAAAGTTCCTTACACGGAGGTTCGTTATATTGAGTCTTTTGTAGTAGGTACAAAGTTGGTACAGCGATCATGTTAGTGAGTTCTAACAAGATTGTTGTATATTCTAAATTCCTTAATTTGGGCTGAATGTAGGTAAATGAAGTTATCAAAAAATGATTATATGTTAAACTAAGCTCTTGTGGTATTAAGTTACTACTGGTAATTTTTTGATAATTTGGCTTGGTATTGGTTCAGCATTGCAAACTGTGTATCAACCATAGACATGTTTATTAAGTTCGGCAAGATTTTTAATGAATCCAAATTAAAAATTGCCCTAAATTCCAACGTAATAAAAGTCGAAAGAGTCTAACGGCAACATTTTCTGCATCAAAGGCGCAATTTTACTGGTACTTTCAGGGAGAACAAAGAAACTGGCTATCGCTGCTGCCACAGATTCTGTATCCGCTGCACTACGAATTTAAGTGCACCAGGAGAACCAACACTAAAACCAAACTTAACTGTCGGGAACAGGTAGTTATGAATATTATTATTATTATTATTAACAAATACCCAGCGAAAGCTAGAAGCTTGTTGCTGGATAACACAAAAGAATCAAAGCTTAAACACAGTGTGATCAAGACGGCTCTTGAAAGTGTTCACTGTGTTGTAGATAGCATAAATGCTTGCAGCAAGTCCGTTCCAATCATTGATGGTAGCCACAGAAAAAAAGTTTTTTCTCACTTCTAAACGCACAGACGGTTTTCTAACTTTGAAGGGGTGTCCTCTGGTTCTGGATTCAGTCCATCGCTGATAAAGATTCTCTTCTTTGCCTCTGAAGAAGAGCTTAAAAGTCTCAACAAGGGCTCCACGCCTCCTTCGGTTAGCCAAAGTAGTTAAGTTGAGCTTCTTGCAGCGTTCAGGGTAGCTTAGTACATTGTACTTGGTGAGTCTCTTGGTCGCTCGCGGTTGAACTTTTTCCAGTACTTCGATGTCCCTCTGTAGCCATGGAAGCCAGCTTATGTTTGCATATTCCTCGATGGGCCTGATGACACTTTTGTAGAGAGGGCAAAAGGAATCGGAATCTAATTTTGGAAAGCTACGCCCAACCAATCCGATGACTTTAAAGGCCGTAGCACACTGTTTTGACATACTAAGGTTCTCAGTCACCCAGCCGCCGAGGTCCTTCTCTTCAGCCACAGATCCCAGAAGTTTGCCATTGATGTAGTACTGGTACCTCGGGTTATTATGTCCAACATGTAAAACATGGCACTTCGCAGGATTAAGTTGGACTTGGAGATGTTTACAATTACTCTCCAGGATATGGATGTCTCTCTGGAGTTCATGGCAGTTAGCGATAGTAGGATAGGCCTGTAAAGCTTGACGTCGTCCACAAATTTAGGCGAATTAGAGGAGACGCCAGCCTTTATGTTGCTAGTGTACAAGGCAAAAACCTTGGCCCCCACAACAGTACCCTGTGCAACACCAACAAGAACGTCTGTCCATTCAAAATGACAGCCTTCAACAACAACATGTTGCCTACGGCCGAAGAAGAATGTCGAGATAAAATTAATAATTTCAGGTGGCAGACCAATATTAAGGAGGACGGAGGTAAGTGTATTGTAATCCACGCTGCCAAAAGCATCGCTGATGTCAGTGTAGATAATGTCAACAGGCTTACCGTTGTCAATAAAAGTTGTCCAATCATTCCTGGCATCAAGAAGGTTCCTGGCACAAGACCTTCCTTTGGCCAACCCATATTGGTCTATATCAGAGAAGCCACTGTTATGCAATTCATCATCGATCAAACTGTTAACCACTCTTTCAGAAACCTTAGCAGCAACACAGGTAAGGCTAAAAGGGCGATAATTTGCGGGATCGGTTTTAGTCCCTTTTTTGTGAATAGGCGTAATGTTGGCCAGTTTCCAGTCTACAGAAACAGATCCCGACTCCAGACACTTATTAAAAATATATCTTAGGGCAGGGGCAAAATGAATGCTGCAGAATTTTAGGACCCACAGGGAAATGCCATCTGGCCCTGCAGCTTTACGGACATTAAGGTTTTGCAGCATATCAACGACCTTGTTAGTACTGACGAAGTCGCGATTCATGGGTGCCTCAATACGCAGAGGCTCGGGGAGTTGAACAGTTGTTTTAGTAAACACGTTATTTAGAACGTTGGCCTTGTCAGCAGCAGAGGTGATGATGGATCCACCATAACTCAAGAGGGCTCAGTTGTGGCTGCTTTTGTCTTTTACTGTTAATGTATCCAAAAACAGTGCGGGGATTCCTCTTGCAGTCCTGGAGTATGGAATTTCACTTCTCCATTTTATGTTTTCTAAGAGCAGCAGTAAAACTGTTCTGAAAGGAGCGAAAAACTTCAAAGGAGTCTTCAGTCTTTTTAGCCTTGTAGATTTTTCCACAAATGCTTTTTCTGTTTGACTGCACTGACAATATTTTGAGGGAGAGGTGCCCTCTTGATAGTATTGGCTTGCTTTGGAATATGAAGGTTAGTTTGCAGGTGAATAGCAGCTTTGAAAACTTCCCAGCATTCATCAACCGATTTATTTTCAAATTCGAGATCCCAGTTGATAGTCGCAAAAGCACTGTTCATCTCGGTGTAATTCCCTTTCTTATAGTTGATGTGTGTTGTCTTTTTATTTCTGGAAGAAGAAATAAAAACGTTCCAAGAGAGAATACCATGATCACCATTTCCCAGAGGGGCAGAATGATAAACATTAGAGACAGGGCAGTCATCTGAAGTAAGAATCGGATCAAGAATGGCTGGCTGTTGGTTAGGAACAGTGCGCGTAGGCCTAACGACATGTTGCTCCCAGCCCTGCCCAGCAATCAGTTCAAGGAGTGTTTCGTCAAATTCCTGGGCTCTGGCAGCGAGTGTGTTATCATCCCAATGAATAAAACGTGCGTCCACAAAGAATGAATGGCAACTGGAGGAGAAGGCTGCGCAGATAAGTTAAAACCTCACGATCAGAGTCCTCACCATTGTCTCCACTTCTGTAGCAGCAAATGATGTTGAATGGAGTGGATGCATGAACCTTGATACACAAAGTTTCAGCCAAGTGTCCTCTAAATTCAGAGACAACACTCAAATCAAAAGTGACTTAGCAAGGACAGCCACCCCACCATGAATGGTACGTAGTCTGTCGAGTCGGACAATCTGGTATCCATCAGGAACTAATTCTTTGTCAAGTATGGTGGGATTAAGCCAAGTTTCAGTCAGTAAGAAGAAGTCGACACTGTGCGAATTCAGATAGCAGAGAAGCTCGTCGGTTTTAGAGTTCAAATCTCTACAGTTGCACATGACAAGTTCATGACATTACAATTGTTTGAAGACAACAGCAGGGCAGGGGAAATAACTTCAAATAAGTAAGGGAGTCAATAAAAATATATAATTCAATTCAAGAATTCCCGAGTATCAGGCAACACACTGGAATGAGGCCTAATAATGATTGGGTATCTCGATGACCCACGCAATGGCTACATTGATGTGAAGTACACAGGCGGTAATTATTAATGTCACTGCAAACAACAACAAATATCTTAGTCCTATATGAAATAGATGTCACTACAATCCGGAAGGGTTCCAGATGCGAAAAACAGTAAAATACAGCACCAAATGAAGAAGAGCAAGGGTTACAAATAAATACACAAGCATAATGGGCATGATGCTACCGCCATCGTGCGAATATGGGGAATTAACACATTGTTAATGAATGCGCTGCAGCGCCTCTAGCGGGAGGTAAGCTAGACCAGACTAGATCACGGAAATAATGGCATCTTTTAATTTGGGCATTCAAAAAATGTAACGCAGTAATTTTAGTTAAGGCTGTGCTGGCGCCACTTTTCCTAATACCAGGTGGATACCTGTGCCCGTTTACCCGGTTCGGATCCCAGTGCCGGTATTATTGGTCTTGTGCCGATACTGTGCCGTTGCTGATACCAAGCCGGTGCCGATGTCAAACGATAACTTAATAAACAATACAGAACATGTTGATATGTCAATAATTTAATGGTGTAACAAGCGCAACACTTTTACAAAGAATTGTTTTCTAAACAATTTATAGCTCAACGACATCATGCAATTTTTTTTCAGTGTTGACTGTAAACATTTTATACTTACACGCCTATCCTTTACTGACCTAGTTGTATACTACCGTAAATGATTTCAAAATATTGTATTAAGAAACCTATAGGTTGCTTAATTTTTAGTAGCATTGGGAACAATATGCCATATTATTATTTAATGTACGAAAATACCAATTCTAGAAAAACCAATCCGGTGCCGATGCAATACCGGTACCAGTGGTAAGTGGTACCTGCAGCTGGTCCCGGTGCCAGTATTGGTACCTGCACACAGCCTTAATTTTAGCACATAGTATACTGAAGGTAAACATTTTAGAGTAGTAAAAACTAATTTAAAGCAGTGTAAAAATTTCTGTTTTTTTTTATCTCGTGTTTGCCATAGCAAAATATTTGTACGTTTTAAATTGAACTTGCCCGTATTTTTTTTATCTTCTATTCCATTACAGTACCGGTGTAGGGATGCACCGAATATTTGGTAATTATTCGATATTCGGCCAAAAATTCAAGTATTCGGTATTACGCTATATTCCAGACAGGCAAGAACAATTTAACAAACATTGTTAAACATTGTTTAACATTGTTAAATTGTCCTTGCCTGCCTAGAATATTGCGTATTTTCCTCCATGCGTAAGTAATGTCGTCTGCTCCGTTACAGAGTATGAATCTAGACGTATTCGATATTCGGCCGAATATTGATTTTGGCTGAATAGTGATATTCGGTATTCGTCCGTATAGTGATATTCGTTTTTCGGCCGAATAGTGTTAAGATTTGTTGGTATTCGGGTGAATATTTTTTAGTATAAATTTATGCATGTGTTAATGTAAGAATGTTTAGCTAAGCATTTAGTTTTTTGTTTATTAAAAAAGGAAAAATGATCAAATATACTTAAATTACAGGTATTCGGTTAAGTATACGAATAATTTGGTATTCAGCCTATTTGGCACAGAACCGAATAATTCGGTATTCGGCCGAATATGTAAATTCTTCAGTGCCAAATATTCCGTATTCTTTAGTTTAACTATTCAGTTGAATATTCGGTTATATATTCGGTATTCGGCAAGTTAACTCTTCGGTTGTATATTCGGTATTTGGTGCATCCCTATACAGGTGTAGAAAATAGTTTTTTCTTACTTTTTAAAGTTCAGGATCAAAATACGCACAATTTCAGAAAAAAGAATACACTACCAGTATTCCTTGAGAATTTTTGACAGACTGGGAACGTCTGTCCTCATCAGGCACTACTACACTCTTGAACAACGGTTGTTTACATTCTCCTCACCTTTTGAGCTGTTCCAAAATGATGAGGAGAATGTAAACAACCGTTCCCAGTCTGTCCAAAATTCGGTCCTGAACTTTAAAAACTGAGATGGATTTTCATAGTAAAAACGCTACGGAATTTTCAAAGTTTTTTCTTACAAACCATAATTCTTAACATAGTGTATTCTGTTGATGATTCTGCCAATTGAAATTAATTCTATTGATTTAATTTTTTTTAGGAGAATCCAAATGTGGATAAAAGTTTGATGGCTGTTGGCCCAGTGAAAAAAGACCATGGCAATTTGTACTTGTGAAAATCATTGAAAGTGAAGATTATTGAAGTTACATGTTTTGGGCGATTTATGGAGCTCCATATGTAAGCCCCCACCCTCTGGCAAGATATTTCCATAATTTTTGGTTGCGATTGAATATTTCTTTTTATCTCACCTGTACAAGGTGAACTTGCCAAACCATCAAAACTAATAATTTATTTCATATTTTTTTAAATAAATTATATACACAATAAAGGAAAGTAGTGCTGTTTGGCTGCAGTTGTTTTTATTACGTCACTTGCAGCAATACTTGGAACATTTGTGTAATACTGCTGAAGGTGGTTAGGTGACAGCGTTTCTGGTTCATGGATGGTTCTTAAAACTTAAACATCAGACAACCACCGATTTTGTTTTATTTTTTATTCAACTAACAGGCATCACTTCAGGATTCAAAGCTTAACGAGTTAATTTATGTATTCTCCGGGTTAAAAAAATGAGTTTTGTTTTGTAAAGTTCCATTGCTATTCAAACTTGTCAATGACCCGTCCACTAGATGCACCGATACAAACTGTAATCGTATAGCGTTAGTTACTTTGAAAATTGAAATAAACACACCCAGCTCAGATTCGTGCCAGGAAGTTGGATTCAGCTATTTAAGGTAGCGTATTAACACTTCCATTCGATACATTTTAGCCAAGGCTCAAAATCCGGAGGCGCAATTTGCGCCCCAAGATCCCCAGAGCACAAATTGTGCCTCTAAATCTAAAAATAGTTAAACACAAACTATTGTTTTTCGAGAAAATTTCGAGGCATTTGCAGCCATTGCCAACGGGAAGACGTATCTGCAGATTGGGGAGCCCCCATGCGTTATTCCAGCTCCCCAATCATGACTGAGATGGTCCTGAAATCGGAGTAGGGGAGGTAAGTTGATGTCTTTTCTGCCACCAAGGAAAAAAGTTGGGAAATTGTTTGGAAGAAGTTAACTTACTGGAGAATGGCCATTAAAGTGACTGCTGAGAAGGAGAAAGATGGTGTACCTACGTGTGGAGTTTAAATAGAGTAGTGGTGGTAGAATTGACTTTGGACAGTACGTAAAACTGATAGCAACTGACGGGGCCATACCATTTTCATCCGAGGCAACAGTTGACGGCGATTGCACAGAACGAGTTCAAGAGAATGTTGAGGAATGCAAGCAAAAAAGAAATTGCAAGACCACACTTGGAAGGGACGAAGGAAACATTTTTGAAACTTGGTTACCCAACAGGGAAGCATTTGTGGAAGCTGAACAGAGGAATGAAACAAAAATTGAAGAGGAGGGGTGAACGAAGGGGCCAGTGCTGTAGTGGCAGACTTGGCGAACATGGCCTACAGGAATTGGTGCGGGGCTCCCAAATAGCAATGCTTAATTTTTACGATAACTTAACACTTTTTCTTTCTAGGAAGTTAGACCCCCTCGTCCCCATTCCATTCGTAACACCAGTGTTAACACTTGGCCTAGCCACCACCTGAAAATATGTAACGTGGTCTTACCCATGCCCCCCCCCTCCCCCACCACCAATTTTATCCATTTTTCTTTTAAGAATTCGCTTGTCCTAGAGGGCGCAATGACCAGAATTTTGAAAAAAAAAATACTTTCATCGAACTTCTAGTTGGATTTGTTTGTGGGCTGCCGCATACGCACATATTTCTTACTGATTACAGCTTAGATCATTATACTCACTTCGTTGATTACAGTAAGCAAGGCAGGAAGCTAAGCTACACTGACTCTTAGAGAGCACGTCCTCATGAATTGTTGAAGACTGATAGTGGCTCCAACAACAATGGAGATGTTGCGGCACTGACAAAAAATACGAACATGCCTCTGTTTAGAAAAAATGGCGGAGGCCGACCCACCAGAAAAAAAAAAGTGAAGGAGCGGTGCCTCCTGCACGAATATACCACTGGACGGGGCCGAGAGTTACAGCTTTAACTTACCCTGAAGGGGTGACGCAGCACGGTTTTGGCACGTATTTGAAGAATGTTGAAAGGCTAAGGAAGCCGATTTATGGGAGGAGCACCTCGGTGGCTAAGCGTGAAAAACATGAGACTCTTAACTTGAAAGACGCGTGTACAAGAGCTGTTGGAAATGCTAGGGAAGTGGTGTATCGAATCCCATGCAGGAACTGCAATGCTGTTTATATTGATGAGGAAGGGAGTGTGGTCCAGTGTTTGCACAGTGTATGGCGAACTTTCATAACGAAAAAGACGACAACAGCATCGCAGCCCACTGCACGACTGAGCATCAGGAGATTGATTGGAAGAATGTGTACTTATTACAGTAAATCTTAACTCCACATGTGACGCCCACTTCAGCGCCACACAACCAGAAGTATGTTAACACTTTGACGAATATCCAAAGTCCTGCATACCCGACAGTCTCACACTTGATTAGCAACGATCTCTGCAAGAGGCTTGACCGTCAGTTTGAGTTAGATAATCAAGCAACTGTATAAGTATTGGAAGCTACGAGGGCGGCCAAATTCGAATTCGCTGGTGACAAAAATGAAGGAAGATGTTGGAAGTTCCAATAATCCTTGAGGCCTGAAGTAGTTATCAGCATGGGGTCGAAAATTTCCAAGACAAAGTGTTTGTGTTGTGAAAGTGCGAACTTTTTATTTAGGTAATTTTACATGTTTGTTTCTTCTAGTATGTGGCACTAAGTGGCGTGAACAAGCCGACACAACTTCAAAAATTCATTAGAAAGGGAAAGTGCCACTGAATGTGGTGAGCTGGCTGTTTGAGGTCGTTGACGGTGTTAGTTGTTGTTGATTATTCTGTCTTGTTTTTTTTTTATTATTTATTTATTTTGCATTTTGTAATGCGCGGAAGGGGCGATTTAATACTGTTCAATTAAAGTTAAGTTATAGCTAAAGTTTTAATTCATGATATTTCACGTGCGATCCACTGACTGTTGTTTCCGATAGTCGTACACTTATGTGACAAATTCTTCACTTTCACAGAAGCGTCGTTCAACATCAGCATTTCCATGGAATAAAGCAATTGCAGTCAGTGCAAGATATTTGGGCTCGCCTGAACAATTCACAATTTAAATACTTCTCTCCAGAAATGATCATCCCTTTTGTTTTTAACTGCACTGCTACCCTCTCAGATCCTTTCACCATTTCATAGTTAAACCCCATTGTAATGATACCTCTTACAACAAACAGAATATAACAATATCATAAAATACACCATGATGGTTTCTACTGTGAAAGTTCATGGAAAATTTTTAAAACGAACGCTCAATTTCACAACAGGCACTGTACTCTGCCATAGTGTTTTGCTAATTTTCGGCCAACGTATTTGCTGTTGTCTGGCTTGGTCAGGCTTGTGGGAACGCTGGTGTTGCTTTTTTTTTATGTAGCTGTTGTCCCTCGGATTTTTGAGGGACAACCAGTTATGAAAAAGAAGCAAACCAGTTTTCCCACAAGCCTAACAAACATAGTAAATAAGTCTTAGCAAGACGCTATAGCCATAACAATGCCATTTTTTAGGCTCTTCAGACAACAATGCAAGCAAAAAATGATTGTTTATAACGATAAACCTGATGTGACATTCTATTTACAAAATCCCATGAGCTTTCGTTATAAAGGGGTTTCACTGTACCACTCTGGTGGAATTCTATCAAGATTACTAACAGTATAGTTCACGCTAAAATCAAATGATTTGAACTGTTTTGGCAAAGCGTGAACTAATCATTTGATTTTTCACGATTCTCTACTAATCATCTTCGGCCGGAGGAACACTACTTTCAACTGGCACAAATTTGATTCTCCTCATTTTCAAGCGCACATCTGTGTACTTGAGGCACTGGCAATTCTACATTGACAAGAAGATGGAAATAAACTGCTGAATGCCAGCGTTTAAAAAAATTAATACAATAGCAATCCCATGCAACATAAGTGGAAACTTTCAAGAAGGCAACGATTCTGACAACCAGGCGGCCTCCACCAGTGAAACGAGCGAAAGTCAAATTTGTGCCAGTTGAAAGACGTTTGTATGTGAAGTGTTCCTTCGGCGAAAGGCCTGAAGATGATGATCAGCACAGAATCGTTTAAATGAAGTGAACTGAACTGTTTTGGAAAAGCATAAACTACGAAAATCGCAACAATCCTCTGCTAACAAACAGGCAGTCATGTTCAACATTTGCACCATTTTTGTTTGACATGCATTATGATTCAAGAAAGCATTTGATGAAACTCGGTCCAATTCGATTTACACTCACTTTCTAAAAAAAAGTAAGATATTTGATCCCCACAAACGTGATAACTACAATATCCCACACATTTTCGACAGCTTTAGCAAGTTTATGGTATAACTACTGCTCAACTGTCTTCACCAGTCACTAAGTTTTAGTCCGTTCTCTGTTTACCACTGCATCTTTTTTGTTTTGTTTTGAAAATCGGCGCCTGCCGTAGCATCCCGTATTTGTGGCCGCTCGCTCCAATGCCTTTTTACTTTGTGCGCTAACCTCCTACTGATTAAATAGCTAATGGTGGGATTCGATGGCCTTGCAAATTCATTCAATTCTTGTCCTATCCCTTCTGGTGTGCTCCAGAATAGCTAGGCACTCCACAGTCCCTGTAGATGTGCATCACTCCATGTGTTAGAAATTAGGAGTGTCTCCATTCAATGAGATGTTTAGATTGGTTACGTGTGTCAGTATGGCGTTGTCTTACTCTCGTATGGATTCCTTTTCTGGTTCCTCCTACATATGTGGCTTCACACCCACCGCATGGGATTGTATAAACTCTTTCCCTTGTCTTGGTGACTCCCTTCAACATTTCTTCTATGTCATCTGGTTCACTTTGCCGGGGCTGTGTTTGTCGTTTCCTTGTGCTGCTTCGGTCTCCTCCACTTTGCTTCTGGCCCATCAGTTGCTCCGTCAGTTTTTCCCGGTTAAGGGCGCATTTACGCAGCGACTCGCCTTTGCATTCTCGCAGCTAGAACTCAATCGCGATGACAAAGGTGACATTGCCATGGTAACAACGCTAAATGGATTAGCTAAATCCGACATGGTTTGAGTAAATACTTGCAGTCTTGTAATCCGTGCCAGTAATATAAAGAATTCCTCATGACGAAACAATTCTCCCAAATGCTTCTGAACTCACGTTATTTGCTGTTTTCGTTGCGAGGCGACAGACATAAAACTGCCGCCATGTTGGAATTTGAGGTGATTTCTAGCTTCTAGCTGCGAAAATGCAAAAGCGAGTCGTTGCGTAAACGTGCCCTAAGTGTGCTTTCAGGACTCGTTGTACACCATGTGGTATTTTATTTCTACTCTTCCTGGTCGTTCCGTTTTATTTTCAGGTTGTCTGTCTTCCTTGCATTCCTGCACTATCTTGCAAACTCCAATTGCTTCCTTCATTAATTTATTCAGGGACCCCAGGTGGGTAGTGTAGCTCGCTCAATAAATTTGGTGTTTTGCTCACGTAGATGTGGCCACGCTTCCTCAAGGGTGTAGGACCTTCTAACCACTCTCACAAATTCGTTTCTGGCTATAGTATTACGGTGGTGCACCAGGTGTCCCGAATTAAATGGTATTCCACGTTGAGTTGCTCTTGGCTTTGTGTACGGCTGGTAATGAATCATTCCTTCCTTTATCATCAGGCTTCCATTTAGAAAGGGGATACAATTTTCTTGCTAGAGCTCAACTGTGAACTGAATGTCTGTGCCAGTTGTTAACTCAAGGACCCCCTGTAGACCTCCTGCCGTTCCTAATCGCAATTATGTCGTTGACAAATCGCAGCCATAATTTCAACTGATGCTTGCTCAAGACCCGCGCGTGTAAGTACTGGCGCACCATTTCTGTAATCGCAGGCGAGCACGAGAACCCCATCGGTGCTCTTTTTTACTGCCTGTAAGTAACTCCATCGAATTGTACGTAAATAGATGCTAGGATCACATTTAGCATGGCTCGATCTTACTCATGCACCTCAGATGTGATACCTGCCCTTTTAGCAGACTTCTCTAACACTTCGTGGAAATGTTAGAGCAGTCTGCAAAAAGGGCAGGAATCACGTCTGAGACGTATGAGAAAGACTGAGCGATTCTAAATGTGATCCTAGCATCCAGTTACGTACAATTCGATGGAGTTTACAGGCAGTAAAAAGGAGCGCCAATGGGGTGCTCGTTCTCGCCTACGATTGCAGTAATGGTGCTCCAGCACTTAGACGCGTGGGTCTTGAGTAAGCATCAGTTGAAGTTTTGGCAGAGATTTGTCGACGACATAATTGCGAATATGAAACGGCAGGATGCCCAGAAGATCCTTGAGTTAGTAAACAACTGGCTAACAGACATTGAAGAAAATTCTATCCCCTTTCTAGACGTCCACCTAATGAGAACGAAGGAAGGAAAGATTCATTACCAGCCGTACACGAAGCCAACAGCGACCGAACGTAGAATGCCCTTTAATTTGGGACACCCGGCGAACGAAGACTATAGGCAAAAACTAATTTTGGAGTCTCAGTATAGAGGGTGCTACACCCTTGAAGCATGGCAACATCTACGTGAGCAAAAAGGCAAATTTATTCAGCTACACTACAGACCGGGGTCCTGAATCAATTAATCAATTGGAGTTTGTAAGGCAGGGCAGAAATGCAAGGCAGAGCCAGAATATAAAATGGAACGACTAGGAAGAGTAAGAATAACGAACCTGGTCAGTGACGTACAGCGAGTTCTGAGAGTAGCTTACATGAAAACGACATTTAGCCTACCTGAAAAATGGGGGAAAAATGAAGGAACAACTGATGGGTTGGAAGTAAAGCAGAGGAGACCGAAGCAGCACCAAAACACAAGGAACTTCAAACACAGGCCGGCTAGGTGAACCAGATGACATCGAGAAAATTTTGAAGGAAGTCACAAATACAAGGAAAGGAGTTTATAGAATCCCATGCGGTGAGTGTGAATCCACGGAATCCACACGGGAGTAAGACAACAGCATTGCCACCCATCTCATCTGACAGAATGGAGAAATACAGAGACACTAATAATTAGGGATCGACCGATACAGAAAAATACCGATCCGATCCCGATTTTCCCCTCACACGCCGATCCGATACACCGATACAGATATACCGATACCGATTTAAAAAAAAAAAAGTCAATGGGTCAGAAAGTCAAACGCATACTTCATCATTATGAAACTGGTGTGCAAGAAAATTAAATTTCTAATTTTTTTTTTCTCAGTGGTGGCAGATCCATAAATGTACCTTCGACAGTAAAAAAAAAAAAAAACCCAGAGTACACTGCAGATAGGCCTAATCCCAAGAAGCCCTGCCCTGGTTCTGGCAATGCACACAAGTTGAATTCACTAAGCTGCTGTGCAGATGACGTCATGGGATACAAGTGATGCTATGCAGGAAAGGTTTCTCACAAGCTAGGTGGAGTAGCCAGCGTGCACGGAAGTTGGTCGTATCGGCTAAAATATCGGTAAATAACACCGATACAGATCCGATACCGATACACAAAAAATACCGATAATATCTGTAAATACCGATACCGATTTTAATATCGGTCTATCCCTACTAATAATTGCTAACACACGGAGTGATGCACATCTACGAGGACTGGAGCACACCAGAAGGGACAAGAATTTAATGAATTTGGAAGGGCTATCGAATCTCACCATTAGCCATTTAATCAGCAGGGAGGTTAGTGTGTAACTTAAAAGGCATTGGAGCATTCGACATCAATACTGGAGGCAACAGCAGGCGCAGATTTTCAAAACAAAAAACGATGATGTAGTAGACGAAGACATAAGCAGCAGTTATACCATCAACTTGCTAGAGCTGTCAAAATGTGCTGGATATTGTGGGGATAAAATATCTGTTTTGGAAAATGAGCGCAAATCGAATTGGACATGTTGTCTCTAGCAATGTTGTAAATTTTCATCGTAAAGAACTCCATTATGTATTTACTAGAATTTTGCAATACGAAAGCTGTTGCAAATATACAAGGAGGCTGGGAGGCAGCCTTTTTTTCCTCCGTTCACCCCACAATTACGTATGTCCACTTTCTAAGTGGGGACTTTTGGAAAGAACAGGCTGCGTACGTATTTTCTTTAATTCTTTTTGGCTTAAACCTGTCAGGTTTTGCAAAAACTTTTTTACACGAAAAAATGTTACCACAACAAAAAATGTTACCACAAAATAAAATACGTAAACAAATTAATACTCCCAGAGTTCAAAAAATCTTAACACCAAAACAAACATGCACAATCTCACAAGGAAATTAGCCCAAAATGTGTGGAAATCGTCGACCAGTTTCCTTGTGAGATTGTGCAAGTTTGTTTCGGTGTTACGGTCAAAATAGACTACGCAAGGCCACAAAAGAAGTAAATGTTATTGTAGCTTTGTAAAGTAACAAGTAGTAGGTTACACCTTTTTTTTTTATTATTTATTTTTTGCCAAACTTACTTAACTCTGCTTCTTCAACAGACAAAACATTCAAATCTTAACATAATAAAACATTCTTCATACAGTGTGTCAGATGTGCATTATAATAGCAAAAATAGACTATGTAAGGCCAGACACATTTTCTTTCCAAAAATGACCAGGTCACCAGGCTTAGGGCACTTTAAAAAAAGTCTGTCCTCGGGCCTGTTTCTTAAAAAATGGTACAGGCAGACAGTACCGGTAATCGTTTTTTTTTGTTAACACCGTAACACGGACTTGGTATTGTTACTTTGGTTTTAAGGAATCATATTAACCAAATAAAACAAGGGTCCCACTGTAAACTTGCAAATTTTCAGTGTCAACTTCACAGTTATCTTCATCAAGCACGAAATCTCGAGTTTTGCACTCTCCAACGAACTTCTGACAAACATGTGAAATGTGCGCGATATCTCAGTGGACATCAAGCTCACTTTCACTACTGCTGCACTCGTTTCCAAGTCGAGAATTGAGCATCATTCGCCATTGGTTGCCAAACTGAGCACCAGTTTAGGAATGATCAACTGCAAAATTTGGATATCCACCATTTTTGAGGCAAGGGAGTACATAACATAAAAGTATGACGGTGCCGATCCAACGACTCAAGAATGCACCCACCCCCTTCCCAAAAGAAACAACAACAAAAAACAAAGAAAAACTACAGCGGATCAAAGTGAGCCTTAAAAGCATTCACCTAAGGAGCAATAGGAACATGGTGTAGGAGACAGTTCCAGGGATGCACAACTCTCTGCGTGTAAAAGCGGTGCCAAAGGATTATTTAGTCTATAAAACGTGCGATGGAATCTGTATGGATCGCCACGTGTGATACCAGCAAGCACAAAGAAATCGGGTGGATCAAGGTGAGTGAGTTGGTAGGCAAGGATGAGGTCGCTCCTGCAGAACCTATCCCTGACACTTGGAAGATGCAGTTGCTGAAGAAGCAGCATGAAGGCAAATGGCGAAC
The DNA here is from genome assembly GCA_023313725.1 of Lithobius niger. Taxonomy (NCBI): domain Eukaryota; kingdom Metazoa; phylum Arthropoda; class Chilopoda; order Lithobiomorpha; family Lithobiidae; genus Lithobius; species Lithobius niger. The sequence goes on along the minus strand of JAHWFP010014820.1, from coordinate 27,618 downwards.
GGGTTTGCACCACTTAGTGATCCTGCGCTGACAAGATTTAAGTGTGCTGAAAGCATTTTCGTAGCAGGGCCTAGAAACTTGGGAAGAGTACTCGCGGTGTGGGCGAACAAAGGTTTTGTAGAGTGTGGAGAAAAGGCTTTTGTTAAGCCTGGAGAACCTCTTGAGCACGAAGTGAGCAGCACGGAAGTACATCTCGTGAATGTTCAAGAGCCAGCTTTTGCAGTTAGTCACTCCTAAATTGGCTGCTCAGTTTGATAACCAATGACATACGATACGCAATACTCGACTTAAAACGTGTGCTGCACAAGCAACAGTGACCTTGTTGCACACATTTTAAAATGTTTGTGTCAGAAGTTCGTTGGAGCATGTAGGACTCTCCGATTTCATGCCTGACGAAGGTAGCCTCAAGTTGCCACTGAAGTTTATAGTTTGTTTTATTTGGTCTGCGTAATGAACTCTGTTAATGTGAACTGTTGTTTTTATTTTTTTATTTTTTTTTTGGTGTCCTTATTTTAAGGAATTTTTTTCACTTTGTGTAATGTACAGAACACCAAGCATACTTCATAATTCTACTTACTTAAAGAACAGTAGCCTCATTTTATATTTTTATGCCTCAGTAAGGAGCAGTTTTAATCTGTAGGCTAACCACTATTTTTGCCACGTGGTGTTGTTTATTTCTGCTGAAAAACAAATTGATGCATCCGGGCCCCGAAAACAAACATTTTTTTTAATGGCCTTTCTAATTATTATTTTTTGCAATGGCTAATCTGCTTTTAGAGGTGAGCGCAGGTAGAGGAAGCCGCGGTCTTGTGCAGTTCGGGCCTGTTCCGATTCGGTTACATTAAAAAATAATAATTTTGTTGCGAGTACACAAATAATTACATGCTATTTTGGGTAAACCGCAGGAAAACCTCATGAGAAAAAAATAACCGCATATAGTAGAAAATGTGGAGCTACTTTCTGTCACTCTTTCCATTGAGTTTGTAATCTAAAAAAGAAAATGCACAATGTTACTACTCAGTTCTTTAACTATATGAACGCAGGCCTTCTTCAGTCAACAGCTTGCTTACAAATTAATTTTTTTTTAATGTGCAAACAGTTAAATAATTACAAATTGTCACCAATTATAAACGAACATCTAGGACAAAAACAAAACGAAACAGGACAAATTGCACGAAAGCATTTAGAAACAAACATGAAACCGGGGAAAGAAGGGCGATATGAACATAACATTTTATTCTTATTTATTAATTTATTTTTGATTAGGGCTGCCCAGTGATTGTATTGAATACAAAAATGATCACCTGGTGCATGGTAGTACCGTCTGTCGAGTTAAAACAATGATTTCTCACGATTTTAACCGACCGTAAATAATTTTCAGATGAAACATCAGTGACTGTCATTATTTTTTTTAATATCGGATATCCACGGGTAAACCATGGTAATCTTCGGTTCGGGTTTTATCGTAGCACATTTTTTTTGCGATTCCGGGTTGGTTCCTTTAGTAATTTAGGTTTTGCGGTTTTCTGTGGGCTGGTTCCAGTTTCTCCAAAATGCGGGTAAACTCGACTCAAAAAATCTATACCTGCACCCACCTCCATCTGCTTTAAATAAACAAACACATTCACATCTTTTTGTAACAAAGCTTCAAATAGTTCATGTAAATTTAAATAAATAAATTTTTTTGGGATGCAAACCTGAAAAATTCACAAGGGATTAGTGGGCTATTTGTGTCCTCTCCACAGTTAGTACTTTTTATAGCCTAAGAAACTTGCCAATGTACCAAGTGGCTTTTGCACCAACTTGTTGAGATAACTAAAATAGTAAAACGGTCAAAAATTGGGCACGAGTTGTGGAATCGGTAACAAATTTGGGCGAAGATTATATCCATGGTGACGAGGCAGTACCCTTGATATACATATTTTTTTTAATCAAATTTGCATGACATTTTGTGAAAAGCCAATCTAAAATCCACAAATGTTTGCAGACATTCAACTTAAAATTAATTCTCCCAGCGAATCATTTGGCTCATATAACAGTGATCAGCAAATAAAAAAGATGCTATCGCCAGGGAATAGTTTAGCCACCAGGTGGGCTGAAGAACTAAATATATATTTTTTCCTGACTTAAAATATGGTAGGCCTATTTACAATTTGTCAATTTATCGAGTTTCCTGCGACTCACTGGTTGTCAAAACGTATAATAGGAGGTCTGTTGGGCTTCCCCCTTCGCCACTAGGGTGAAGAATTGTACCATTCTCCAGAACTATAGCATTTCCGTTTGATAATGTGTGTTCTTGTCCTGGTTCACCTTCTACCAGAAGTTGTGACACACCATCGTCATCTTCTGCACTAACTATGTGTATCTGACTGGAACTATGCATAATATCGTCTTGGTCCGCAACAACATGTTGCAAAATGGTTCGTGTTTCCTCCACGCCTTCATCTCCTTCAGATATAACGGGGACATGTGTCATCTCATCTCCTTCTACAGGGAGAGAAATCTCAATTGTGTTCGGAGCAGCACCTTGCTGAATACGTGCAGTTCCCGCAGCAATGGCTTGCTGGAGGGCTTCACTGCCTATGCCAGCAACGGCTAACAGCACTTCTGCGCCTTGCGTCGGAGAAACTTCAGTAATAATAGTCTCTTGGTTTTGGTAATCCAAAATGTCTTCTTCAGTTTCATCGAACACAACTCGCTTCATAAGCATTGTCGCAATGCTCTCGTTACTGTCCCACTCGCTGCGCATACTTGCATGCTTCTTCTCCAAATGTCTTTTCAAGCTATGACGCAGTTTCACAGACAATCCACAGTATTTGCATACGTAGGCTTGATTCCCATGGAACACCCTTTTATGAGCCCGGAGTTGGTGTTCTTTCACAAAACTCCTGCCGCATGAAGGACATACAAATATCCTGCCACGAGTGTGTTCTAGTACATGAATGTTCAAGTATTCTTTACTGCTAAATGCTTTGTTGCAGTGGGCGCATGTGTGCCTTCGACCAGGAGTGTGAGTTTCTTCGTGTTTTTGCAAGTTCCCCTTTTGGTAAAACATCTTTCCACATGTTTGGCATTTGAATCGTTTTATGCCATCGTGTATTAAAAGATGGACGTCGAGCGATTTTTTAGTTTTAAAGAGTTTACTGCAGACGGGACAGGGTATTTCTGCCTGGCCGTGCACAGCCATGTGCTCAATCAACAAATCTTTACGATGGAAACGCTTGCCGCACATTTCACAGGAAAATTTCTTTTCACCATGCAAATTTCTATGGACGTTAAGGCTACTCGTAGAGGAGAACATGGATCCACAGATTTCACAGATAAGTGGTAATAAACTAGGGGCTTTCTTGTAAGAGCGGCTTTTGAATCGTTTTACTCTTTCGCACGGATGTTTAAGCAGCATTTCCTTGCGATGGTACGATCTACCACAGTTGCCACAGTGAAACTGTGGGTCGCCGTGAGACAGTCGATGACGATTCAAGCTGGCAATGGAGTTGAACACCTTATTACATTCGTCGCACGATATACTTCTTTCTGCATTGCACACATGTAATCCTAAACTTAGCTTATTACGGAAGCGAGCTCCACAACTGTCGCATGAAAACATGTGCGTGTGGTCGTACATGTGTCGCCGGAAGGTCTTAAGGTCTGTAAATTCATGTCTGCAATGTGGGCACACAGCCGTGCCATTCGCCTCCAACTCCTTCACCTGGCCACAGATACGCATGTGATTGATGAGGCTGTCGTTACTACGAAGCCATTTACCGCAAATGGGACACGAAAATATACCAGTGTGAACAGGAATGTGTTTATCCAAATACTTCAATTTTGTAAAAGTCTTATGGCATATTTCACATACGTAACGCTCCATGACTGGGTTCTTAGTACAAGCATGAGTTAGTAGGATATCTCTGGTTGAATAACTCTTCGCGCATTCTGCACAAGTGAATTCGCCCGAATGCTTCGCCTGATGTCGTCTTAGTAGTCTTTCATTCCCAAACGACTTGCTACACTGATTGCAAGTGAATTCAAAAGCAGTCGTTCCCTCGCCACCTATCATACCTGGACAATGATGTTTAAGCATGCTTTCTTTTCGAGCAAACACCTTGTGACATTGCAAGCAAGTGAAATCACCTGTATGTTTGCGAATATGACGGAAAAGATAAATACTCTGTTCAAAACGTTTGTGACATATATCACATTCATATTTTCCTGACTTGGTGCTCTTTCCTTTAAATCTGCGGTCAGATGCCATTAATTTATCAGCAGACAGGCCATTGCAAGAGCCATGATCAACATCCATTTCACCTTCTTCAGGAGCAATGATATCTCGTATTACAGACTCCAACGTCTGAACGGGATTGGAACTTTCTATTGCTTCATCTGTTAAAGGTGTTTGAACATGGCTTTGTAAAGTTTTGTCTTGTTGGGATTCCACTTCAACCATTGTAGAATTTAACTGCCTGTTTTGTTCGGCATACATGCAGTCTGCACGAATTTCTCCTCTGTCGGACCGTTCCAGCTTCAAGTCACCCTGTGATAGTTGATTAATGTCCATCTTTGTCTGGTTGAATATAAGAGTGGACGGCTTGTTCGCTTCAAATCCTTCTGGGGGATCGAGAACTGTAATTTCTACACTGAGAAGTCGTTCGTCATCCATAAAATTTTCGTCTTGAGCTTCTTTTTTAATAACTGGCCTATCACCGTCCTCAGGCTTACCAAGTTTGGCCATTTGCCCACCACGCTTCAAGTCTTGGAGCACCACTTGGCACTTCCTCAATTTCTGCAATGATCTCTTGTGCAGACGAAGTGTATGCCGATGACATAAACGTTCCGTCGTGAATTTCTGACCACAAATTTCACACGGGTACTTCTTTGGGCGCTTGATACCGGCATCTCGTCGTTTTGCACCAGGAGGGCGCGGCTTGTAGTGGTTGCGAAGATGGTGAGCAAAATAGAGGCAGTTACCAAACACACAACCACACTGGCTGCATTTCCATTCTTTTACTTCTTTAAAACCCAGACGACGAGGATCCAGCGACTCTAGGACATCTTTATGCAATGCTTCAAACCCATTTTCTTCCTCGTCCTCGTCAACTGACGCAACAACTTCTCCCACTTCTGAAGTGTTATCGTTAACATTGTCTTCGTCTTCTTCATCTTCATATACTACTTCCTCAACTTTCGGTTTCAGAGGACGCCCCCTTTTGGGTGCAACCCGAGGAGAATCACTAGCCGGGCTGCTGTTTGGAGTATCTTCATTAACTGGCGGGGTCAGCAGTTTCCCGCCGGGTTCCCAAGGGGCAGGGATCCTCATTTTTTTGCCGTAATGAGGAGCATACCAAACTTTCAATTCTTTGCCTGGCTCAATGGACTTTACAGTAGAAAAGAATATATCTTGTCTAACTTGATAAGCAATTAAATTCAATTCTTCTTCAGTTGTAGCTACTGCCACCAAACTCATCCAATTACAGTCCCTCTCACTAGTGGCATCCACAAACAGGAAGGACCCATCCTTATTAAACACTTTCAACTGAAACCTAGTGGCCAAATTAAAATCTGTAGTCAGTTTGGCTTGTAATGGTCCAAACTGAGTGGCAACAGCAATGTGATCTGCTGTCACTACGGTCGTAGTTCCGTCAGCAAGATCACGAACTTGCAATGTTTTTGGTAATGTAAGGCGCGCTCGCGATGGAGCAGCGGTATCGTCTACCTTCCTACCAACGGAAAAGATGGGGCACTCGTCTGTATTATGGCTTTCCCCGCACACATCACAACCCGTGTAATCAATTGTACTTTCCATTGTAATAATTACGTCCGATTTTCATACAACACAAGCAGGGTACGACACGAAATGCTTAAAGTTTCAGTAAGAGAACACTCAACCGCCGCCATTTTGGAAGCTATGTTTATGGATGCTTACAACCATTATTGATTTTGTTGGGAATTAGCTAGAATTACGTTACGTTCTATTGGTTTCCATTATTGAATCTCATCACAGTTATTTTTCCGACTTAACAAATTTATAATGACAATGTATACATTTCATGCGGAAATATACGATTTTCGAATGGAAGGGAATGGTTTTGAGTTCTGGCTTCAATGCGTTGTGATTGTTGGACAGTCGTTGGGCGGTTCGAGGTTCAATCTGTTCAAGGCCGACTGCGAGAGTAGCTCGCATTAGAACTACTGTAGAGTAGTAGAGTAGTAGTAGATGAATGTCAGGCCTATAAGCCAACGGCTTGTGCCCAAGATGAGTGAGTGAAAGAGCAGGGGCTCATTCAGGGTCGAGAAAATCCGTGAGGCGGCGCTTAAAGATCTTCACGCTACGCGCAGTTACAATACTCTCGGGGAGCCCGTTCCAACAGTCAACAGTCCGGAGCAAGAAGGAGTGCTTCACAGCATTGTAGTGGGCCCGCTGCTTGGCCAGTTTTAAACTGTGGCCACGTGTATTGGTCGTTGTTGAAAAGGTGACGAGTCCCTTGATTTCCACACCATAAATCCCATGCACGACCTTATAAAGCTCCACAAGGTCAGTAAATCGATGGCGTTGCACAATGGTGTGAAGGTTCAAACGCGCCAAACGTGACTGATACGGAAGGTGGCGAAGTTGTGGGCAGAGCTTAGTAGCACGGCGCTGTACCCTCTCGAGGCTGGATTGATCCTTAAGAAGGTAGGGGGACCAAACGATACTACAATAGTCCAAATGAGGACGGACATATGTCGTATATAGGCGGCGGAGGGACTCGGGCTGTAGGTAGGAAAAGCTCCTCCTAATGCGCCCTAACTCCATTTGACACTTGCGAACAGCTGCGGAGCACTGTTTAGAAGACTTCAGGTCGTTGGTCACGATGACCCCAAGATCCTTTTCCTCAGTCGTGTTTGCGATGGGGAGATCATCAATGAAATATGTGTGGCAGGGGTTGTTTGTCCCAATGTGAAGGGCTTTACATTTAAGAATATTAAGCAAAAGAAGCCACTCCTTGGACCAACGAGACACACCGTTGAGATCATTTTGGAGGGCCTGGTGGTCTTCACGTCCGCGGATGGCACGAGCAAGCTTGTTGTCATCAGCAAACATTGCAAGATTCGAGGTAATGCAGGTGGGCAGATCGTTGATGTAAACAAGAAAAAGGATGGGGCCTAGAACGGAACCCTGGGGCACGCCACTAGTAACAGGCTTCCAGGAACTATGATGGCCATTGATGAGGACACGTTGTTGTCTACCAGTCAAAAAGTCTGCCAGCCAATCAAGCAGAGCCCCACGGATTCCGATCCTCTGCAACTTCCAAAGGAGCTTGGAGGTAGGAACACGATCAAAGGCTTTTGAAAAATCAAGATAAATCACATCAACAGGGATACGTGCGTCCATGTGCATGCCACAGTACTGAAGGGTTTGGATCAGATTTGATGTACACGACCGCTGAGGGAGGAAGCCATGTTGCTTTGGGGAAATGAGATCGTGGTCCAGCAGGAAGTCCAAAACTGCAGCCTTGATGACCGACTCCAGAATTTTGCAGCAGATGCAGGTAAGGCTGATAGGCCTATAGTTGCTTGGGTCTTGCTTGTTCCCGCTCTTGAAAATCGGGGTTACATGAGCCATTTTCCAGGGGGTAGGCAGAGTGGCCTGATGTAGTGAATTCTGCATGATTCGGGCAAGTGGGCCCGCAAGCTGTTGTGCACATTCCTTGAGGACCAATGCAGGTATACCGTCTGGCCCGCAAGCCTTGTTGGTTTGGAGATTGGTAAGAGCGCGAAACACGGTGTCCGGAGTCAGATGGACGGCATCAATGAAATGTTCCGAAGTACAGGTGGGTGGGGGGAGCACGGGATCAGTGTCAGTGGTGAAGACAGACTGAAAAAAAGTGTTCATGGTCTCGGCAATACCGCTCTCATCTGTGATGAGGGTGCCATCATTACCAGTGATTGGCTGCACAGTTGGTTTATTCAGCCTAAAGGAGTTCACATACTTGTAGTATGATTTAGGGTCAGCACAGATGTTGTCCACAAGCTTTTTCTCATAGGCAGCCTTACACTTCCTAACAGAGGCAGTAACAGCATTCCTAGCATTTCTAAATTCAGTGGAAGTGGCACCATGCAGTCTCATGGCAGCACTCTTGGCCTTGATTTGAGCCTTGACTTCAGGGGTCATCCAGCAAACAGGGGCCACACTGCCCGGTGAGGACAGGGGGACAAACCGCTTAATGCCTTCCAGTACCATACTGGAAAAAAAGGATCACTGGCAGTTGACACTGGAATCGGTGGGGATAGAGTCGTCCCAGGTGACCGAACTAAAGAAGTTCCTCATTGCAACGAAGTTAGCTTTGGAAAAATTTGGCCGACGCACGTTAGAAGCCCATTTACCGGTGCAGGACATGCGGGCCAGAATACAAATATGGTCGCTCTTCCCAAGCGGGGGCAGCATGCGTAGAGATTGCACATCATCATGATCCTTAGTAAGCAAAAGGTCTAGAAGGGAGGGCCTGGTGCCCACCCGGTACCTTGTGGGTTGATCCACATGCTGGTGTAAAAATAGGCGCAGAACACATTCAAGCAGAAGTTCGTTGTAGCCCGCAGCAGAGCTGGTCAGACGTTGCCAGTCAATCTTGGGTGCATTAAAGTCTCCACCTATGATGAGCTTGCCGGCTTTCTGAGTGGCCCAACCAAGCGTCGCGAGAAGATTACCATCAGCATCAGGGCTGGAAGAGGGGGATCGGTAGACGTTACCAACAAGAGTAGTGACATCATTAATACTAAAGCTAATCCAGAGAGATTCGGCAAAGCAGGATTCTGCTGGGGGTGAAATCTCAACAGCTTTCCACTTGGAGAGTACGTACGTGAGGAGCCCACCTCCAGCTTGACCAGTCCTATCTTTACGAAATAACTGGTAACCCGGGAGCAGGAGTTCACTATCAAAAACATCACCATTACACCAGGTTTCAGAGAGAAGTAGTACATCAGAATTTATAGTGCTGATAATAGCTCTCAACTCATTAAACTTATTGGCAATACTGTTAACATTAGTCAAGAACACTGATATGGCATGAAGGTTATGGGGAGGGGGTGGGGAGCGATTGCACAGGGGAGTAGGTTGGATGGAGATAGGAGAGTTGCAACGGGGATCTACCCCGGGAGGTGAAATGACGGGGAGTCTAGTAATCGGGCTGCACGGTCTACGTTTGTGGTATCCAGAAAACGTTCTGTTATAAACATATCGAGTAACGAGTCATTCGGCTTGGGCGCCTACAACGGCTAGGGTTTTCCCTTTGGCTCGGACATCCTGACACAGGCCAGAAACCTGTGGGGATGGGAGGCCCTGATCCCTCGTGTTGGATGTAGCAGAAGGTGAGAGTGGGGGCACTGTAAGTGGTCGGGACTGGTCGGTCATACGTGGGGGTGCCTGCTCCGAGTATGGTACGTCTGGAACGACTTGCCCATTAAGGATGTGGACTTTCTGGCCTAGCGACCTACAATGACGGACTTGCTGAAGGAGGTGGCGTCTCTCGGCACGTTGCATGAGTGTGAGATCCGGGTGGATATAAACCGTTTGCAGCCACCTTTCATCCATTGATTTCAGTTTTTTGGCACATTTAAGCACCTCAGCCTTCTGCGCAGGGGTGGCAAATGAGATCTTGACGGGGCGCGGGTTGGTTTGGTCATCGTAGTAGTCCCCAAGGCGGTGCAGGTTGGACCAGTGGAGAGGGCCATGTGGATTTACAGACCTTATGACCTTGTCAATGAGTTGCTTATCATGCAGGTCGTAATCACTATCATTACTGCCAGTGGTAGCTTCAGGAACGCCGAAAAAAATAACACTAAGAGCTCTACGTTGGCGTTCCTTGTTCTCATGTAAGGCATCAGCAACCTGTGCAACAATAGCCCTGTCGGTGGAGTGTTTGGGGTCAGTCCGTGAGTGGGAGGATGGGGAGGTAGGCAGGCTGTCATGCAAACTACCATGCGAGTGCAGGGAGGGGATTTCGTGCTTATTTGATTTGTCGATTGACTCAAGCAACCTTCTGATTTCGGTCAGTTCACCATTACCTGAAAGCAGCTCAACATTGCCAGAGGAGACACAGGAACTTTTATTAAAAAAATCTGAAAGAGAAGCATTCACTGAGGATTTCAAATCTATAACTTCATCCCGGACCAACTGTAAGACATTATCCGTATTTTTATGCAACTCGAAATTGGGCACACAGTCTGAGATGGCAGCGTCAAGCGCAAGTTTGACTTCTGGTTTCAGGCGGGCAATGTCGTCCCGTGTTCGCTGCAAATCACATTCAATATTTCGGCGAATATCAGACAAGTCCCCAATCAAGACGGAATTTTGCTGCTGGAGATCAGATTTGAACAGCTGTACATCGGTTTTTATACGAGCGACATCGGCGCAACATGATCTAATATCAGCCAAGGTGTCACTAAAACTCAACTTGAGATCGTTAACTTCGTCACTCAGTTTAAGCATAGTAGGACTAGCAGGGTAATTTACACTAAACTTTTGCAGGGAATCGCAAAAGAGTTTCTCAACAGATGCCAGTAGATCATTACAGACAGTTTTAATAATCTCAACAGACTGGACAGACTCGACATGCAATTTGGTTTGAACAGGATTGGCAACGTCGGCAGCGCCATTAGCGGATGGCTCCGCCGCACGTGGGCCTGGCAGGATACGCGAGCGTGCAACAGGGACGCATGCAGAGCAGAACCACAAAAGCGAATCAGTGTCATTGTTTGCAGATAAGCAGTCGTAAACATCAAGAGAAAGTTTTTCGCACACGTCGTCACCTTCACCGATGTGAAACCAACTTCCACAACAATCACACATCAAAGATTTCGCTCTGTTACCCACTTTTCTATTGCACCTACCACACAACCCTTCAGTGGCCGCCGCCATCTTAATACAATATCCAATACTATTGTGCTTTTGCTTTAATGAAACTACTATAGCTATTATAGCGACTATAATAACTCTATAATTACTATAACCACTATATAATGTTATAACTCGCTATAACTATTATAATGAAACTAGCATGGTAACTACTTTGGGATGAAACCAGGAACACAGCTTCGATTTTAGGTGGCCATGACTCTGCCATTATTCAAGGCAAGGCAAGCTGAGATAGAAATTGCTTTCCTAGTTTCATTCATTAAATTCCTAAAGCACCGAACAGAACAAACCAAACGTACCACTGTTGGTGACAGTTCAGCTCATTCCCTATTATAGCCATGTTGATGTGGCTTGTTACGTCAACCATCGTCAGCGATGAATCTCTTTCCGGTACCTAGTGCATGCTCAAACGCTCTACCACTGGCAACCACCTCCCCGAGATGGTTTGCAATTTGGCATTGCTCGCGCCTGGTTACATCCATTAACCTAGCCTGGACCACTCAATTAGTCACGTCTGGTCACGTCATACCTTTAACGTGACCATACGTGGCTAATGGATTGGACCAGGCAAATCTAATGGATGTAACCAGGCGCGAACAGTGCCAAATTGCAAACCATCTCGGGGAGGTGGTTGCCAGTATTGGACCTTCTGAGCATGCGCGAGGTACCGGAAACATATTCGTCGCTGACGATGGTTGAGTAAGCAAGCCACATCAACACAGCTATAGTAGGGAATGAGCAGAACTGTCACCAACAGTGGTGCATTTGGTTCGTTCTGTTCGGAGCTTTAGGAAGGTACTGTGAATAATTCACACGTTTAGTGCAATGAAGTTGGTAGCTTATATCTCAGCTGGGCTTGAAAAGGGGGATTGGAATACTCGAGAAGGATTCACGAATTGGAGAGGCTTTATTTCCGCAAATGGAGCAGTTCATGTGTAGGCTTTTAAGGTTTTTATGGGCCCGCTTTTGGAATACGCAAGCCTGGCCTGGTCGTCACATCTGCTGCAGGACATTGATCTCCTAGAATCGGTCCAATGCAGTTTCACACTCAGTCTGTTTGGATTTCGGAACCTTTTCCCCGGAGATCGTTTGCGGAGGGCATGTTTAGGGCCACTTGAACTTCTGAAGCTGAAATCAGACTTAATACTTACTTATTAGATTGTTCAAGGTTTTTTCGGTGTACCTACCTCTTTTAAATTCAATACCTACCTTTCAACTTGTGGTCATTCATTCTAGCTACGACCAGACATCTAGACTTGAATGTAGACGAAATGTTTTTGGGATGAGGGTTGTAGCATCTTAGAACTCGCTTTCTGATGTTGCCGTTGGTGCAGTCTCAATGGGAGCCTTTCAATTAGCCCTTGACAAGTCCCTCTTATACAGTTCTTGAAACGACAATATTAATTCTAAATTGGGTTGGAAAGGTGTTAGTTGGCTCATTGCCCTTCCGTAGTCCAAACCAGCTTTTCATGATGGCAAAGTGTTTTTGTTATTTTTTTTTTTACTAATTGTTATTGGTAACAGTAATGTGCTCAGACTGAAGATTGGAAAGAAAAGTGGGTACTTCGTTTTTTTCCATTCCCTGGGAGAGTGGGAGGGGGTAGAGATGGGGAAGGGATGTTGCAATACAGGTTGGTTGAGGACAACTCGAGATGTTACAAGGGAGGGGGCGTTGTGATCCTTTGTGCAAGAGTTACCGATGTCAGGAGTATGAGGTGTCTGAGAGGGGGTGGAGGCATGTGCGAGAGAGGTGAGAACGGTTAATAAGGAGGCGAGAATGGTGAAAAGGGAAGAGCAAATGTGCGAGCATTAGAGGAAGTAAGAAAGTTTAATTTACAGTTGGTCAGAAGAGTCCGGGAAAAGAGACTTGAAGTGCTGCCTATTCAGAGTTGTATTGGGGAATTCGGAGTAAGGACGCGGTCCACTTTACGCAGGGAATGGCTGAGATAGTACGACGTGAGATCTGTAGGATAGTGGGGCATTGTTGTTAGAAGGGAAGACGGAAAGAGAGTGAAAAGGAAGTAAGGGAAGAGGTTGAGACATGTCCTTTGCAGTTGGACTATTCATTCTTGTGAGGAGGGGCACTTTGTGGGTGCTGGAGAAGGTGGGATGAGAGAGGGGGAGGGTTGGTGAAGTGTTGTGAAGAGAGGAGGGAAGGGAAGGATGGAGATGAGACTTTATTAACATAAGGGGATTGGAAGAAAGAGAAGTAAGAAGATTTGTGGAGAGGTAGAAGAAGGGGATTTCAATAACTTTATAGTAGCGGAGACTCACGAGCTGGAAATGGGTGGGATGAAATAGAAAAGTTTCAGATAAGAAGGTGGGGGATAGGAGCCTATGAGTATACATATAAGGAGAAAGGGAGGATGGATGGAGCAACTGTTTCATCCCACCCATTTCCAGCTCGTTTCCTTTCTCAACCACTCCACACCATGATCAAAATCCTTACCCCATTCC